>JASWHU010000236.1:96496-143154 GCA_030819815.1 Strix occidentalis | reverse complement strand
GGAAGATAGAGGAGGAAGTGAGAGGAGGAAGAGAGAGGAGGAAGAGAGAGGACGAAGAGACAGGAGGAAGAGAGAGGAGGAAGACACAGGAGGAAGAGACAGGAGGAAGAGAGAGGAGGAAGACAGAGGAGGAAGAGAGAGGAAGAGGAAAGAGGAGGAAGAGAGAGGAGGAAGAGAGAGGAGGAAGAGAGAGGAGGAAGAGACAGCAGGAAGAGAGAGGAGGAAGAGACAGGAGGAAGAGAGAGGAGGAAGAAAGAGGAGGAAGAGAGAGGAGGAAGATAGTGGAGGAAGTGAGAGGAAGAGGAGAGAGGAGGAAGAGAGAGGAGAAAGAGACAGGAGGAAGAAGGAGGAGGAAGAGAGAGGAGGAAGAGAGAGGAAGAGGAGAGAGAAGGAAGAGAGGGGAGGAAGAGAGAGGAGAAGGAGAGAGGAGGAGGAGAGAGAAGGAAGAGAGAGGAGGAAGAGAGAGGAGGAAGAGACAGGAGGAAGTGAGAGGAGAAAGAGACAGGAGGAAGAGAGAGGAGGAAGAAAGTGGAGGAAGGGAGAGGAGGAAGATAGAGGAGGAAGTGAGAGGAGGAACAGAGAGGAGGAAGAGAGATGAGGAAGAGATAGGAGGAAGAGAGATGAGGAAGAGACAGGAGGAAGAAAGAGGAGGAAGAGAGCGGAGGAAGAGAGAGGAGGAAGAGACAGGAGAAGGAGAGAGTAGGAAGAGAGAGAAGGAAGAGAGAGGAGGAAGAGAGAAGAGGAAGAGAGAGGAGGAAGAGAAAGGAGGAAGAGAGAGGAGGAAGAGAGAGGAGGAAGAGAGAGGAAGAGGAGAGAGAAGGAAGAGAGAGGAGGAAGAGAGAGGAGGAGGAGAGAGGAGGAGGAGAGAGGAGGAGGAGAGAGGAGAAAGAGAGACGAGGAAGAGATAGTAGGAAGTGAGATGAGGAAGAGACAGGAGGAAGAGATATGAGAAAGAGAGAGGAGGAGGAGAGAGGAGGAGGAGAGAGAAGGAAGAGAGAGGAGGAAGAGAGAGGAGGAAGAGAGAGGAAGAGGAGAGAGGAGGAAGAGAGAGGAGGAAGAGAGAGGAGGAAGAGAGAGGACGAAGAAACAGGAGGAAGAGAGAGGAGGAAGAGAGAGAAGGAAGAGACAGGAGGAAGAGAGAGGAGGAAGAGAGAAGAAGAGGAGAGAGCAGGAAGAGAGAGGAGGAAGAGAGAGGAGGAAGAGAGAGGAAGAGGAGAGAGCAGGAAGAGAGAGGAGGAGGAGAGAGGAGGATGAGAGAGGAAGAGGAGAGAGAAGGAAGAGAGAGGAGGAAGAGAGAGGAGGAGGAGAGAGAATGAAGAGAGAGGAGGAAGGGAGAGAAGGAGGAGAGAGGAGGAGGAGAGAGAAGGAAGAGAGAGGAGGAAGAGACAGGAGGAAGAGAGAGGAGGAAGAAAGAGGAGGAAGAGAGAGGAGGAAGAGAGAGGAGGAAGAGACAGGAGGAAGAAAGTGGAGGAAGAGAGAGGAGGAAGAGAGAGGAGGAAGACAGATGAAGAGGAGAGAGAATGAAGAGAGAGGAGGAAGAGAGAGAAGGAGGAGAGAGGAGGAGGAGAGAGAAGGAAGAGAGAGGAGGAAGAGACAGGAGGAAGAGAGAGGAGGAAGAAAGAGGAGGAAGAGAGAGGAGGAAGAGAGAGGAGGAATAGAGAGGACGAAGACACAGGAAGAAGTGAGAGGAGGAAGAGACAGGAGGAAGAGACAGGAGAAAGAGAGAGGAGGAAGAAAGAGGAGGAAGGGAGAGGAGGAAGAGAGAGGAGGAAGAGAGAGGAGGAAGAGAGAGGAGGATGAGAGAGGAGGAAGAAAGAGGAGGAAGAGAGAGGAGGAAGATAGAGGAGGAGGAGAGAGGAGGAGGAGAGAGAAGGAAGAGAGAGGAGGAAGAGACAGGAGGAAGAGAGAGGAGGAATATATAGGAGTAAGTGAGAGGAGGAAGAGAGAGGAGGAAGAGAGAGGAGGAAGAAAGAGGAGGAAGAGAGAGGAGGAAGAGAGAGGAGGAAGAGAGAGGAGGAAGAGAGAGGAAGAGGAGAGAGAAGGAAGAGAGAGGAGGAAGAGAGAGGAGGAGGAGAGAGGAGGAGGAGAGAGAAGGAAGAGAGAGGAGGAAGAGAGAGGAGGAAGAGAGAGGAGGAAGAGAGAGGAGGAAGAGACAGGAGGAAGAGAGAGGAGGAAGAAAGAGGAGGAAGAGAGAGGAGGAAGATAGAGAAGGAAGTGAGAGGAGGAAGAGAGAGGAGGAAGAGAGAGGAGGAAGAGACAGGAGGAAGAAAGAGGAGGAAAAGAGAGGAGGAAGAGAGAGGAAGAGGAGAGATGAGGAGGAGAGAGAAGCAAGAGAGAGGAGGAAGAGAGAGGAGGAAGAGAGAGGAGGAAGAGACAGGAGGAAGAGAGAGGAGGAAGAGAGAGGAGGAAGAGAGAGGAGGAAGAGAGAGGAAGAGGAGAGAGAAGGAAGAGAGAGGAGGAAGAGAGAGGAGGAAGAGAGAGGAGGAAGAGAGAGGAAGAGGAGAGAGCAGGAAGAGAGAGGAGGAAGAGAGAGGAGGAAGAGACAGGAGGAAGAGAGAGGAGGAAGAGAGAGGAGGAAGTGAGTGGAGGAAGCGAGAGGAGGAAGAGAGAGGTCGAAGAGACAGGAAGAATTTAGAGGAGGAAGAGACAGGAGGAAGAGACAGGAGGAAGAGAGAGGAGGATGAGAGAGCAGAAGGAGAGAGGAGTAAGAGAAAGGAGGAAGATAGAGGAAGAGGAAAGAGGAGTAAGAGAGAGGAGGAAGAGAGAGGAGGAATAGAGAGGAGGAAGAGAGGAGGAAGAGAGAGGAAGAGGAGAGAAGTGGAGGAGAGAAGAGGAAGAGAGAGGAGGAAGATAGAGGAAGAGGAGAGAGCAGGAAGAGAGAGGAGGAAGAGAGAGGAGGAAGAGAGAGGAAGAGGAGAGAGAAGGAAGAGAGAGGAGGAAGAGAGAGGAGGAAGAGAGAGGAGGAAGAGAGAGGAAGAGGAAAGAGGAGGAAGAGAGAGGAGGAAGAGAGAGGAGGAAGAGAGAGGAAGAGGAGAGAGAATGAAGAGAGAGGAGGAAGAGAGAGGAGGAGGAGAGAGGAGGAAGAGAGAGAAGGAAGAGAGAGGAGAAAGAGACAGGAGGAAGAGAGAGGAGGAAGAAAGAGGAGGAAGGGAGAGGAGGAAGATAGAGGAGGAAGTGAGAGGAGGAAGAGAGAGGAAGAAGAGAGATGAGGAAGAGACAGGAGGAAGAGAGATGAGGAAGAGACAGGAGGAAGAAAGAGGAGGAAGAGAGAGGAGGAAGAGAGAGGAGGAAGAGACAGGAGGAGGAGAGAGTAGGAAGAGAGAGAAGGAAGAGAGAGGAGGAAGAGAGAAGAGGAAGAGAGAGGAGGAAGAGAAAGGAGGAAGAGAGAGGAGGAAGAGAGAGGAGGAAGAGAGAGGAAGAGGAGAGAGAAGGAAGAGAGAGGAGGAAGAGTGAGGAGGAGGAGAGAGGAGGAGGAGAGAGGAGGAGGAGAGAGGAGAAAGAGAGAGGAGGAAGAGATAGTAAGAAGTGAGATGAGGAAGAGACAGGAGGAAGAGACATGAGAAAGAGAGAGGAGGAGCAGAGAGGAGGAGGAGAGAGAAGGAAGAGAGAGGAGGAAGAAAGAGGAGGAAGAGAGAGGAAGAGGAGAGAGGAGGAAGAGAGAGGAGGAAGAGACAGGAGGAGGAAGAGACAGGAGGAAGAGAGAGGAGGAACAGAGAGGAAGAGAAGAGAGCAGGAAGAGAGAGGAGGAAGAGAGAGGAGGAAGAGAGAGGAAGAGGAGAGAGAAGGAAGAGAGAGGAGGAAGAGTGAGGAGGAAGAAAGAGAAGGAAGAGAGAGGAGGAGGAGAGAGGAGGAATAGAGAGGAAGACGAGAGAGGAGGAAGATAGAGGAGGAAGAGAGAGGAGGAGGAGAGAGGAGGAGGAGAGAGAAGGTAGAGGGAAGAGGAAGAGAGAGGAGCAGGAGAGAGGAGAAGGCGAGAGAAGGAAGAGAGAGGAGGAAGAGAGAGGAGGAAGAGAGAGGAAGAAGATAGAGGAGGAAGTGAGAGTAGGAAGAGAGAGGAGGAAGAGACAGGAGGAGGAGCTAGTAGGAGGAGAGAGAAGGAAGAGAGAGGAGGAAGAGAGAAGAGGAAGAGAGAGGAGGAAGTGAAAGGAGGAAGAGAGAGGAGGAAGAGAGAGGAGGAAGAGAGAGGAGGAAGAAAGAGGAGGAAGAAAGAGGAGGAAGAGAGAGGAGGAAGATAGAGGAGGAGGAGAGAGGAGGAGGAGAGAGAAGGAAGAGAGAGGAGGAAGAGAGAGGAGGAAGAGAGAGGAGGAAGATATAGGAGGAAGTGAGAGGAGGAAGAGAGAGGAGGAAGAGAGAGGAGGAAGAAAGAGGAGGAAGAGAGAGGAGGAAGAGAGAGGAGGAAGAGAGAGGAGGAAGAGAGAGGAAGAGGAGAGAGAAGGAAGAGAGAGGAGGAAGAGAGAGGAGGAAGAGACAGGAGGAAGAAAGAGGAGGAAGAGAGAGGAGGAAGAGACAGGAGGAGGAGAGAGAAGGAAGAGAGAGGAGGAAGTGAGTGGAGGAAGCGAGAGGAGGAGGAGAGAGTAGGAGGAGAGAGAACGAAGAGAGAGGAGGAAGAGAGAGGAAGAGGTGAGAGAATGAAGAGAGAGGAGGAAGAGAGAGGAGGAGGAGAGAGGAGGAGGAGAGAGAAGGAAGAGAGAGGAGGAAGAGAGACGAGGAAGAGACAGGAGGAAGAAAGAGGAGGAAGAGAGAGGAGGATGAGAGAGGAGAAGGAGAGAGGAGTAAGAGAAAGGAGGAAGAGAGAGGAAGAGGAGAGAGAAGGAAGAGAGAGGAGGAAGAGAGAGGAGGATGAGAGAGGAGAAGGAGAGAGGAGTAAGGGAAAGGAGAAAGAGAGAGGAGGAAGAGAGAGGAGGAAAAGAGAGGAAGAGGAAAGAGGAGGAAGAGAGAGGAGGAAGAGAGAGGAGGAAGAGAGAGGAAGAGGAGAGAGAATGAAGAGAGAGGAGGAAGAGAGAGGAGGAGGAGAGAGGAGGAAGAGAGAGAAGGAAGAGAGAGGAGAAAGAGACAGGAGGAAGAGAGAGGAGGAAGAAAGTGGAGGAAGGGAGAGGAGGAAGATAGAGGAGGAAGTGAGAGGAGGAAGAGAGAGGAGGAAGAGAGATGAGGAAGAGACAGGAAGAAGAGAGATGAGGAAGAGACAGGAGGAAGAAAGAGGAGGAAGAGAGAGGAGGAAGAGAGAGGAGGAAGAGACAGGAGGAGGAGAGAGTAGGAAGAGAGAGAAGGAAGAGAGAGGAGGAAGAGAAAGGAGGAAGAGAGAGGAGGAAGAGAGAGGAGGAAGAGAGAGGAAGAGGAGAGAGAAGGAAGAGAGAGGAGGAAGAGAGAGGAGGAGGAGAGAGGAGGAGGAGAGAGGAGGAAGAGAGAGGAGGAAGAGAGAGGAAGAGGAGAGAAGTGGAGGAGATAAGAGGAAGAGAGAGGAGGATGAGAGAGGAAGATGAAAGAGGAGGAAGAGAGAGGAGGAATAGAGAGGAAGAGGAGAGAAGTGGAGGAGAGAAGAGGAAGAGAGAGGAGGAAGAGAGAGGAAGAGGAGAGAGGAGGAAGAGAGATGGAGAAGAGAGAGAAGGAAGAGAGAAGAAGAGGAAAGAGGAGGAAGAGAGAGGAAGAGGAAAGAGGAGGAAGAGAGAGGAGGAAGAGAGAGGAGGAAGAGAGAGGAGGAAGAGAGAGGAAGAGGAGAGAGGAGGAAGAGAGAGGAGGAAGAGAGAGGAGGAAGAGAGAGGACGAAGAAACAGGAGGAAGAGAGAGGAGGAAGAGAGAGAAGGAAGAGACAGGAGGAAGAGAGAGGAGGAAGAGAGAGGAAGAGGAGAGAGCAGGAAGAGAGAGGAGGAAGAGAGAGGAGGAAGAGAGAGGAAGAGGAGAGAGAAGGAGGAGAGAGGAGGAAGAGTGAGGAGGAAGAAAGAGAAGGAAGAGAGGAGGAGGAGAGAGGAGGAATAGAGAGGAAGACGAGAGAGGAGGAAGATAGAGGAGGAAGAGAGAGGAGGAGGAGAGAGGAGGAGGAGAGAGAAGGTAGAGGGAAGAGGAAGAGAGAGGAGCAGGAGAGAGGAGAAGGCGAGAGAAGGAAGAAAGAGGAGGAAGAGAGAGGAGGAAGAGAGAGGAAGAAGATAGAGGAGGAAGTGAGAGTAGGAAGAGAGAGGAGGAAGAGACCGAGGAAGAGAGAGGAGGAAGAGAGAGGACGAAGAGACATGAGGAAGAGAGAGGAAGATGGGAGAGGAGGAAGAGAGAGGAGGAAGAGAGAGGAGGAGGAGAGAGGAGGAAGAGAGAGGAAGAGGAGAGAATTAGAGGAGAGAAGAGGAAGAGAGAGGAGGAAGAGAGAGGAAGAGGAGAGAGAAGGAAGAGAGAGGAGGAAGAGAGAGGAGGAGGAGAGAGGGGGAGGAGAGAGAAGGAAGAGAGGAGGAAGAGAGAGAAAGAGGAGAGAGAAGGAAGAGAGAGGAGGAAGAGAGAGGAGGAGGAGAGAGGAAGAAGAGAGAAGTGCAGGAGACAAGAGGAAGAGAGAGGAGGAAGAGAGAGGAAGAGGAGAGAGAAGGAAGAGAGAGGAGGAAGAGAGAGGAGGAAGAGAGAGGAGGAAGAGAGAGGAGGAAGAGAGAGGAGCAAGAGAGAGGAGGAAGATAGAGGAGGAAGTGAGAGGAGGAAGAGAGAGGAGGAAGAGAGAGGACGAAGAGACAGGAGGAAGAGAGAGGAGGAAGACACAGGAGGAAGAGACAGGAGGAAGAGAGAGGAGGAAGACAGAGGAGGAAGAGAGAGGAAGAGGAAAGAGGAGGAAGAGAGAGGAGGAAGAGAGAGGAGGAAGAGAGAGGAGGAAGAGACAGCAGGAAGAGAGAGGAGGAAGAGACAGGAGGAAGAGAGAGGAGGAAGAAAGAGGAGGAAGAGAGAGGAGGAAGATAGTGGAGGAAGTGAGAGGAAGAGGAGAGAGGAGGAAGAGAGAGGAGAAAGAGACAGGAGGAAGAAGGAGGAGGAAGAGAGAGGAGGAAGAGAGAGGAAGAGGAGAGAGAAGGAAGAGAGGGGAGGAAGAGAGAGGAGAAGGAGAGAGGAGGAGGAGAGAGAAGGAAGAGAGAGGAGGAAGAGAGAGGAGGAAGAGACAGGAGGAAGTGAGAGGAGGAAGAGATAGGAGGAAGAGAGAGGACGAAGAGACAGGAAGAAATGATAGGAGGAAGAGACAGGAGGAAGAGACAGGAGGAAGAAAGAGGAGGAAGAGAGAGGAGGATGAGAGAGGAGAAGGAGAGAGGAGTAAGAGAAAGGAGGAAGAGAGAGGAAGAGGAGAGAGAAGGAAGAGAGAGGAGGAAGAGAGAGGAGGATGAGAGAGGAGAAGGAGAGAGGAGTAAGGGAAAGGAGAAAGAGAGAGGAGGAAGAGAGAGGAGGAAAAGAGAGGAAGAGGAAAGAGGAGGAAGAGAGAGGAGGAAGAGAGAGGAGGAAGAGAGAGGAAGAGGAGAGAGAATGAAGAGAGAGGAGGAAGAGAGAGGAGGAGGAGAGAGGAGGAAGAGAGAGAAGGAAGAGAGAGGAGAAAGAGACAGGAGGAAGAGAGAGGAGGAAGAAAGAGGAGGAAGGGAGAGGAGGAAGATAGAGGAGGAAGTGAGAGGAGGAAGAGAGAGGAGGAAGAGAGATGAGGAAGAGACAGGAGGAAGAGAGATGAGGAAGAGACAGGAGGAAGAAAGAGGAGGAAGAGAGAGGAGGAAGAGAGAGGAGGAAGAGACAGGAGGAGGAGAGAGTAGGAAGAGAGAGAAGGAAGAGAGAGGAGGAAGAGAGAAGAGGAAGAGAGAGGAGGAAGAGAAAGGAGGAAGAGAGAGGAGGAAGAGAGAGGAGGAAGAGAGAGGAAGAGGAGAGAGAAGGAAGAGAGAGGAGGAAGAGAGAGGAGGAGGAGAGAGGAGGAGGAGAGAGGAGGAAGAGAGAGGAGGAAGAGAGAGGAAGAGGAGAGAAGTGGAGGAGATAAGAGGAAGAGAGAGGAGGATGAGAGAGGAAGATGAAAGAGGAGGAAGAGAGAGGAGGAATAGAGAGGAAGAGGAGAGAAGTGGAGGAGAGAAGAGGAAGAGAGAGGAGGAAGAGAGAGGAAGAGGAGAGAGGAGGAAGAGAGATGAAGAAGAGAGAGATGGAAGAGAGAAGAAGAGGAAAGAGGAGGAAGAGAGAGGAAGAGGAAAGAGGAGGAAGAGAGAGGAGGAAGAGAGAGGAGGAAGAGAGAGGAGGAAGAGAGAGGAAGAGGAGAGAGGAGGAAGAGAGAGGAGGAAGAGAGAGGAGGAAGAGAGAGGACGAAGAAACAGGAGGAAGAGAGAGGAGGAAGAGAGAGAAGGAAGAGACAGGAGGAAGAGAGAGGAGGAAGAGAGAGGAAGAGGAGAGAGCAGGAAGAGAGAGGAGGAAGAGAGAGGAGGAAGAGAGAGGAAGAGGAGAGAGAAGGAGGAGAGAGGAGGAAGAGTGAGGAGGAAGAAAGAGAAGGAAGAGAGAGGAGGAGGAGAGAGGAGGAATAGAGAGGAAGACGAGAGAGGAGGAAGATAGAGGAGGAAGAGAGAGGAGGAGGAGAGAGGAGGAGGAGAGAGAAGGTAGAGGGAAGAGGAAGAGAGAGGAGCAGGAGAGAGGAGAAGGCGAGAGAAGGAAGAAAGAGGAGGAAGAGAGAGGAGGAAGAGAGAGGAAGAAGATAGAAGAGGAAGTGAGAGTAGGAAGAGAGAGGAGGAAGAGACCGAGGAAGAGAGAGGAGGAAGAGAGAGGACGAAGAGACATGAGGAAGAGAGAGGAAGATGGGAGAGGAGGAAGAGAGACGAGGAAGAGAGAGGAGGAGGAGAGAGGAGGAAGAGAGAGGAAGAGGAGAGAATTAGAGGAGAGAAGAGGAAGAGAGAGGAGGAAGAGAGAGGAAGAGGAGAGAGAAGGAAGAGAGAGGAGGAAGAGAGAGGAGGAGGAGAGAGGGGGAGGAGAGAGAAGGAAGAGAGGAGGAAGAGAGAGAAAGAGGAGAGAGAAGGAAGAGAGAGGAGGAAGAGAGAGGAGGAGGAGAGAGGAAGAAGAGAGAAGTGCAGGAGACAAGAGGAAGAGAGAGGAGGAAGAGAGAGGAAGAGGAGAGAGAAGGAAGAGAGAGGAGGAAGAGAGAGGAGGAAGAGAGAGGAGGAAGAGAGAGGAGGAAGAGAGAGGAGCAAGAGAGAGGAGGAAGATAGAGGAGGAAGTGAGAGGAGGAAGAGAGAGGAGGAAGAGAGAGGACGAAGAGACAGGAGGAAGAGAGAGGAGGAAGACACAGGAGGAAGAGACAGGAGGAAGAGAGAGGAGGAAGACAGAGGAGGAAGAGAGAGGAAGAGGAAAGAGGAGGAAGAGAGAGGAGGAAGAGAGAGGAGGAAGAGAGAGGAGGAAGAGACAGCAGGAAGAGAGAGGAGGAAGAGACAGGAGGAAGAGAGAGGAGGAAGAAAGAGGAGGAAGAGAGAGGAGGAAGATAGTGGAGGAAGTGAGAGGAAGAGGAGAGAGGAGGAAGAGAGAGGAGAAAGAGACAGGATGAAGAAGGAGGAGGAAGAGAGAGGAGGGAGAGAGAGGAAGAGGAGAGAGAAGGAAGAGAGGGGAGGAAGAGAGAGGAGGAAGTGAGAGGAGGAAGAGATAGGAGGAAGAGAGAGGACGAAGAGACAGGAAGAAATGATAGGAGGAAGAGACAGGAGGAAGAGACAGGAGGAAGAGAGAGGAGGATGAGAGAGGAGAAGGAGAGAGGAGTAAGAGAAAGTAGGAAGAGAGAAGAGGAAGAGAGAGGAGGAAGAGAGAGGCAGAGGACAGAGGAGGAAGAGAGAGGAGGAAGAGAGAGGAGGAAGAGAGAGGAGGAGGAGAGAGGAGGAGGAGAAAGAAGGAAGAGAGAAGAGGAAGAGAGAGGAAGAGGAGAGAAGTGGAGGAGAGAGGAGGAAGACAGAGGAGGAGGAGAGAGTAGGAGGAGTGAGAACGAAGAGAGAGGAGGAAGAAAGAGGAGGAAGAGATAGGAGGAAGATAGAGGAGGAAGTGAGAGGAGGAAGAGAGAGGAGGTAGAGAGAGGAGGAAGAGACAGGAGGAAGAAAGAGGAGGAAGAGAGAGGAGGAAGAGGGAGGAGGAAGAGAGAGGATGAGGAGAGAGTAGGAGGAGAAAGAAGTAAGAGAGAAGAGGAAGAGAGAGGAATAAGAGACAGGAGGAAGAGAGAGGAGGAAGAGACAGGAGTAAGAGAGAGGAGGAAGAGAGAGGAAGAAGAGAGAGGAGGAAGAGAGAGGAAGAGGAGAGAAGTGGAGGAGAGCAGAGGAAGAGAGAGGAGGAAGAGAGAGGAAGAGGAGAGAGAAGGAAGAGAGAGGAGGAAGAGAGAGGAAGAGGAGAGAGAATGAAGAGAGTGGAGGAAGAGAGAGGATGAGGAGAGAGGAGGAAGACAGAGAAGGAAGAGAGAGGAGAAAGAGACAGGAGGAAGAGAGAGGAGGAAGAAAGAGGAGGAAGAGAGAGGAGGAAGATAGAGGAGGAAGTGAGAGGAGGAAGAGAGAGGAGGAAGAGACAGGAGGAAGAAAGAGGAGGAAAAGAGAGGAGGAAGAGAGAGGAAGAGGAGAGAGAAGGAAGAGAGGGGAGGAAGAGAGAGGAGTAGGAGAGACGAGGAGGAGAGAGAAGGAAGAGAGAGGAAGAAGAGAGAGGAGGAAGAGAGAGGAGGAAGAGAGAGGAGGAGGAGAGAGGAGGATGAGAAAGAAGGAAGAGAGAGGAGGAAGAAAGAGGAGGAAGAGAGAGGAGGAAGAGACAGGAGGAAGAGAGAGGAAGAGGAGAGAAGTGGAGGAGAGAAGAGGAAGAGAGAGGAGGAAGACAGAGGAAGAGGAGAGAGGAGGAAGAGGGAGGAGGAAGAGAGAGGAGGAAGAGAGAGGAGGAAGAGAGAGGAAGAGGAGAGAGAAGGAAGAGAGAGGTGGAAGAGAGAGGAGGAGGAGAGAGGAGGAGGAGAGAGAAGGAAGAGAGAGGAGGAAGAGAGAGGAGAAAGAGACAGGAGGAAGAAAGAGGAGGAAGAGAGAGGAGGAAGAGAGAGGACGAAGAGACAGGAAGAAGTGAGAGGAGGAAGAGACAGGAGGAAGAGACAGGAGGAAGAGAGAGGAGGATGAGAGAGGAGAAGGAGAGAGGAGTAAGCGAAAGGAGGAAGAGAGAGGAAGAGGAAAGAGGAGGAAGAGAGAGGAGGAAGAGAGAAGAGGAAGAGAGTGGAGGAAGAGGGAGGAAGAGGAGAGAAGTGGAGGAGAGAAGAGGAAGAGAGAGGAGGAAGAGAGAGGAAGAGGAGAGAGCATGAAGAGAGAGGAGGAAGAGAGAGGAGGAAGAGAGAGGTGGAAGAGAGAGGAGGATGAGAGAGGAGGAAGAGAGAGCAGTAAGAGAAAGTAGGAAGAGAGAGGAAGAGGAGAGAAGTAGTGGAGAGTAGAGGAAGAGAGAGGAGGAAGATAGAGGAAGAAGAGAGAGCAGGAAGGGAGAGGAGGAAGAGAGAGGAGGAAGAGAGAGGAAAAGGAGAGAGAAGGAAGAGAGAGGAGGAAGAGAGAGGAGGAGGAGAGAGGAGGAGGAGAGAGAAGGAAGAGAGCGGAGGAAGAGAGAGGAGGAAGAGAGAGGAAGAGGAGAGAAGTGGAGGAGAGAAGAGGAAGAGAGAGGAGGAAGAGAGAGGAGGATGAGAGAGGAGAAGGAGAGAGGAGTAAGGGAAAGGAGGAAGAGAGAGGAGGAAGAGAGAGGAGGAAAAGAGAGGAAGAGGAAAGTGGAGGAAGAGAGAGGAGGAAGATAGAGGAGGAAGTGAGACGAGGAAGAGAGAGGAGGAAGAGAGAGGAGGAAGAGACAGGAGGAAGAAAGAGGAGGAAAAGAGAGGAGGAAGAGAGAGGAAGAGGAGAGAGAAGGAAGAGAGGGGAGGAAGAGAGAGGAGGAGGAGAGACGAGGAGGAGAGAGAAGGAAGAGAGAGGAGGAAGAGAGAGGAGGAAGAAAGAGGAGGAAGAGAGAAGAGAAGAGAGAGGAAGAGGAGAGAGAAGGAAGAGAGAGGAGGAAGAGAGAGGAGGAAGAGAGAGGAGGATGAGAAAGAAGTAAGAGAGAGGAGGAAGAGAGAGGAGGAAGAGACAGGAGGAAGAGAGAGGAGGAAGATAGAGGAGGAAGTGAGAGGAGGAAGAGATAGGAGGAAGAGAGAGGACGAAGAGACAGGAAGAAGTGAGAGGAGGAAGAGACAGGAGGAAGAGAGAGGAGGAAGAGAGAGGAGGATAAGAGAGGAGAAGGAGAGAGGAGGAAGAGAAAGGAGGAAGAGCGAGGAGGAAGAGAGAGGAGTAAGAGAGAGAAGGAGGAGAGAGTAGGAGGAGAGAGAAGGAAGAGAGAGGAGGAAGAGACAGGAGGAAGAGAGAGAAGGAAGAAAGAGGAGGAAGAGAGAGGAGGAAGATATAGGAGGAAGTGAGAGGAGGAAGAGACAGGAGGAAGAGAGAGGAGGAAGATATATGAGGAAGTGAGAGGAGGAAGAGAGAGGAGGAAGAGAGAGGAGGAAGAAAGAGGAGGAAGAGAGAGGAGGAAGAGAGAGGAGGAAGAGAGAGGAGGAAGAGAGAGGAAGAGGAGAGAGAAGGAAGAGAGAGGAGGAAGAGAGAGGAGGAGGAGAGAGGAGGAGGAGAGAGAAGGAAGAGAGAGGAGGAAGAGAGAGGAGGAAGAGACAGGAGGAAGAGAGAGGAGGAAGAGAAAGGAGGAAGAGAGAGGAGGAAGAAAGAGGAGGAAGAGAGAGGAGGAAAATAGAGGAGGAAGTGAGAGGATGAAGAGAGAGGAGGAAGAGAGAGGAGGAAGATACAGGAGGAGAAAGAGGAGGAAAAGAGAGGAGGAAGAGAGAGGAAGAAGAGAGAGAAGGAAGAGAGGGGAGGAAGAGACAGGAGGAGGAGAGATGAGGAGGAGAGAGAAGGAAGAGAGAGGAGGACGAGAGAGGAGGAAGAGAGAGGTCGAAGAGACAGGAAGAATTTAGTGGAGGAAGAGACAGGAGGAAGAGACAGGAGGAAGAGAGAGGAGGATGAGAGAGCAGAAGGAGAGAGGAGTAAGAGAAAGGAGGAAGATAGAGGAAGAGGAAAGAGGAGGAAGAGAGAGGAGGAAGAGAGAGGAGGAATAGAGAGGCGGAAGAGAGGAGGAAGAGAGAGGAAGAGGAGAGAAGTGGAGGAGAGAAGAGGAAGAGAGAGGAGGAAGATAGAGGAAGAGGAGAGAGCAGGAAGAGAGAGGAGGAAGAGAGAGGAGGAAGAGAGAGGAAGAGGAGAGAGAAGGAAGAGAGAGGAGGAAGAGAGAGGAGGAAGAGAGAGGAGGAAGAGAGAGGAAGAGGAGAGAAGTGGAGGAGAGAAGAGGAAGAGAGAGTAGGAAGAGAGAGGAAGAGGAAAGAGGAGGAAGAGAGAGGATGAAGAGAGAGCAGGAAGAGAGAGGAGGATGAGAGAGGATGAAGAGAGAACGAAGAGAGAGGAGGAAGAGAGAGGAAGAGGTGAGAGAATGAAGAGAGAGGAGGAAGAGAGAGGAGGAGGAGAGAGGAGGAGGAGAGAGAAGGAAGAGAGAGGAGGAAGAGAGACGAGGAAGAGACAGGAGGAAGAAAGAGGAGGAAGAGAGAGGAGGAAGAGAGAGGACGAAGACACAGGAAGAAGTGAGAGGAGGAAGAGACAGGAGGAAGAGACAGGAGGAAGAGAGAGGAGGATGAGAGAGGAGAACGAAAGAGGAGTAAGAGAAAGGAGGAAGAGAGAGGAAGAGGAAAGAGGAGGAAGAGAGAGGAGGAAGAGAGAGGAGGAATAGAGAGGCGGAAGAGAGGAGGAAGAGAGAGGAAGAGGAGAGAAGTGGAGGAGAGAAGAGGAAGAGAGAGGAGGAAGATAGAGGAAGAGGAGAGAGCAGGAAGAGAGAGGAGGAAGAGAGAGGAGGAAGAGAGAGGAAGAGGAAAGAGGAGGAAGAGAGAGGATGAAGAGAGAGCAGGAAGAGAGAGGAGGAAGAGAGAGGATGAAGAGAGAACGAAGAGAGAGGAGGAAGAGAGAGGAAGAGGTGAGAGAATGAAGAGAGAGGAGGAAGAGAGAGGAGGAGGAGAGAGGAGGAGGAGAGAGAAGGAAGAGAGAGGAGGAAGAGAGACGAGGAAGAGACAGGAGGAATAAAGAGGAGGAAGAGAGAGGAGGAAGAGAGAGGACGAAGACACAGGAAGAAGTGAGAGGAGGAAGAGACAGGAGGAAGAGACAGAAGGAAGAGAGAGGAGGATGAGAGAGGAGAAGGAAAGAGGAGTAAGAGAAAGGAGGAAGAGAGAGGAAGAGGAAAGAGGAGGAAGAGAGAGCAGGAAGAGAGAAGAGGAAGAGAGTGGAGGATGAGAGAGGAAGAGGAGAGAGGAGGAAGAGAGAGGAGGAAGAGACAGGAGGAAGAGAGAGGAAGAGGAGAGAGAAGGAAGAGAGAGGAGGAAGAGAGAGGAGGATGAGAGAGGAGAAGGAGAGAGGAGTAAGGGAAAGGAGGAAGAGAGAGGAGGAAGAGACAGGAGGAAAAGAGAGGAAGAGGAAAGAGGAGGAAGAGAGAGGAGGAAGAGAGAGGAGGAAGAGAGAGGAAGAGGAGAGAGAATGAAGAGAGAGGAGGAAGAGAGAGGAGGAGGAGAGAGGAGGAAGAGAGAGAAGGAAGAGAGAGGAGGAAGAGACAGGAGGAAGAGAGAGGAGGAAGAAAGAGGAGGAAGGGAGAGGAGGAAGATAGAGGAGGAAGTGAGAGGAGGAAGAGAGAGGAGGAAGAGAGATGAGGAAGAGACAGGAGGAAGAGAGATGAGGAAGAGACAGTAGGAAGAAAGAGGAGGAAGAGACAGGAGGAAGAGAGAGGAGGAAGAGAGAAGAGGAAGAGAGAGCAGGAAGAGAAAGGAGGAAGAGAGACGAGGAAGAGAGAGGAAGAGGAGAGAGAAGGAAGAGAGAGGAGGAAGAGAGAGGAGGAAGAGAGAGGAGGAAGAGAGAGGAAGAGGAGAGAGAAGGAAGAGAGAGGAGGAAGAGAGAGGAGGAAGAGAGAGGAGGAAGAGAGAGGAAGAGGAGAGAAGTGGAGGAGAGAAGAGGAAGAGAGAGTAGGAAGAGAGACGAAGAGGAAAGAGGAGGAAGAGAGAGGATGAAGAGAGAGCAGGAAGAGAGAGGAGGAAGAGAGAGGAGGAGGAGAGAGTAGGAGGAGAGAGAACGAAGAGAGAGGAGGAAGAGAGAGGAAGAGGTGAGAGAATGAAGAGAGAGGAGGAAGAGAGAGGAGGAGGAGAGAGGAGGAGGAGAGAGAAGGAAGAGAGAGGAGGAAGAGAGACGAGGAAGAGACAGGAGGAAGAAAGAGGAGGAAGAGAGAGGAGGATGAGAGAGGAGAAGGAGAGAGGAGTAAGAGAAAAGAGGAAGAGAGAGGAAGAGGAGAGAGAAGGAAGAGAGAGGAGGAAGAGAGAGGAGGATGAGAGAGGAGAAGGAGAGAGGAGTAAGGGAAAGGAGGAAGAGAGAGGAGGAAGAGAGAGGAGGAAAAGAGAGGAAGAGGAAAGAGGAGGAAGAGAGAGGAGGAAGAGAGAGGAGGAAGAGAGAGTAAGAGGAGAGAGAATGAAGAGAGAGGAGGAAGAGAGAGGAGGAGGAGAGAGGAGGAAGAGAGAGAAGGAAGAGAGAGGAGAAAGAGACAGGAGGAAGAGAGAGGAGGAAGAAAGAGGAGGAAGAGAGAGGAGGAAGAGAGAGGAAGAGGAGAGAAGTGGAGGAGAGAAGAGGAAGAGAGTAGGAAGAGAGAGGAAGAGGAAAGAGGAGGAAGAGAGAGGATGAAGAGAGAGGAGGAAGAGAGAGGAGGAAGAGAGAGGAGGAGGAGAGAGTAGGAGGAGAGAGAACGAAGAGAGAGGAGGAAGAGAGAGGAAGAGGTGAGAGAATGAAGAGAGAGGAGGAAGAGAGAGGAGGAGGAGAGAGGAGGAGGAGAGAGAAGGAAGAGAGAGGAGGAAGAGAGACGAGGAAGAGACAGGAGGAAGAAAGAGGAGGAAAAGAGAGGAGGAAGAGAGAGGAAGAGGAGTGAGGAGGAAGAGAGATGAAGAGGAGAGAGAAGGAAGAGAGAAGAAGAGGAAAGAGGAGGAAGAGAGAGGAAGAGGAAAGAGGAGGAAGAGAGAGGAGGAAGAGAGAGGAGGAAGAGAGAGGAGGAAGAGAGAGGAAGAGGAGAGAAGTGGAAGAGAGTAGAGGAAGAGAAGGGAGGAAGAGAGAGGAAGAGGAGAGAGTAGGAAGAGAGAGGAGGAAGAGAGAGGAGGAGGAGACACGAGGAGGAGATAGAAGGAAGAGAGAGGAGGAAGAGAGAGGAGGAAGAAAGAGGAGGAAGAGAGAAGAGAAGAGAGAGGAAGAGTAGAGAGAAGGAAGAGAGAGGAGGAAGAGAGAGGAGGAGGAGAGAGGAGGATGAGAAAGAAGGAAGAGAGAGGAGGAAGAGAGAGGAGGAAGAGACATGAGGAAGAGAGAGGAAGAAGATAGAGAGGAAGTGAGAGGAGGAAGAGATATGAGGAAGTGAGAGGAGGAAGAGATAGGAGGAAGAGAGAGGACGAAGAGACAGGAAGAAGTGAGAGGAGGAAGAGACAGGAGGAAGAGAGAGGCGGAAGAGAGAGGAGGATGAGAGAGGAGAAGGAGAGAGGAGTAAGAGAAAGCAGGAAGAGCGAGGAGGAAGAGAGAGGAGGAAGAGAGAGGAAGAGGAAAGGGGAGACAGAGAGAGGAGGAAGAGGGAGGAAGAGGAGAGAAGTGGAGGAGAGAAGAGGAAGAGAGAGGAGGAAGATAGAGGAAGAGGAGAGAGCAGGAAGAGAGAGGAGGAGGAGAGAGGAGGATGAGAGAGGAAGAGGAGAGAGAAGGAAGAGAGAGGAGGAAGAGAGAGGAGGAGGAGAGAGAATGAAGAGAGAGGAGGAAGAGAGAGAAGGAGGAGAGTGGAGGAGGAGAGAGAAGGAAGAGAGAGGAGGAAGAGACAGGAGGAAGAGAGAGGAGGAAGAAAGAGGAGGAAGAGAGAGGAGGAAGAGACAGGAGGAGGAGAGAGTAGGAGTAGAGAGAAGGAAGAGAGAGGAGGAAGAGAGAAGAGGAAGAGAGAGGAGGAAGATAGAGGAGGAAGTGAGAGGAGGAAGAGAGAGGAGGAAGAGAGATGAGGAAGAGACAGGAGGAAGAGAGATGAGGAAGAGACAGGAGGAAGAGAGAGGAGGAAGAGAGAGGAGGAAGAGAGAGGAGGAAGAGAGAGGAAGAGGAGAGAGAAGGAAGAGAGAGGAGGAAGAGAGAGGAGGAGGAGAGAGGAGGAGGAGAGAGAAGGAAGAGAGAGGAGGAAGAGAGAGGAGGAAGAGACAGGAGGAAGAGAGAGGAGGAAGAGACAGGAGGAAGAGAGAGGAGGAAGATAGAGGAGGAAGTGAGAGTAGGAAGAGAGAGGAGGAAGAGACAGGAGGAAGAAAGAGGAGGAAAAGAGAGGAGGAAGAGAGAGGAAGAGGAGAGAAGTGCAGGAGACAAGAGGAAGAGAGAGGAGGAAGAGAGAGGAAGAGGAGAGAGAAGGAAGAGAGAGGAGGAAGAGAGAGCGGGAAGAGAGAGGAGGAAGAGAGAGGAGGAAGAGAGAGGAGCAAGAGAGAGGAGGAAGATAGAGGAGGAAGTGAGAGGAGGAAGAGAGAGGAGGAAGAGAGAGGACGAAGAGACAGGAGGAAGAGAGAGGAGGAAGACACAGGAGGAAGAGACAGGAGGAAGAGAGAGGAGGATGAGAGAGGAGAAGGAGAGAGGAGTAAGAGAAAAGAGGAAGAGAGAGGAGGAAGACAGAGGAGGAAGAGAGAGGAGAAAGAGAGAGGAAGAGGAGAGAAGTGGAGGAGAGAAGAGGAAGAGAGAGGAGGAAGAGAGAGGAGGAAGAGACAGCAGGAAGAGAGAGGAGGACGAGACAGGAGGAAGAGAGAGGAGGAAGAAAGAGGAGGAAGAGAGAAGAGGAAGATAGAGGAGGAAGTGAGAGGAAGAGGAGAGAGGAGGAAGAGAGAGGAGAAAGAGACAGGAGGAAGAAAGAGGAGAAAGAGAGAGGAGGAAGAGAGAGGAAGAGGAAAGGGGAGGAAGAGAGAGGAGAAGGAGATAGTAGGAGGAGAGAGAAGGAAGAGAGAGGAGGAAGAGAGAGGAGGAAAAGAGAGGAGGAAGAGAGAGGAGGAAGAGACAGGAGGAAGAGAGAGGAGGAAGATATATGAGGAAGTGAGAGGAGGAAGAAAGAGGAGGAAGAGAGAGGAGGAAGAGAGAGGAGGAAGAGAGAGGAGGAAGATAGAGGAAGAGGAGAGAAGTGGAGGAGAGAAGAGGAAGAGAGAGGAGGAAGAGAGAGGAAGAGGAAAGAGGAGGAAGAGAGAGGAGGAAGAGAGAGAAAGAGGAGAGAGAAGAAAGAGAGAGGAGGAAGAGAGAGGAGGAAGAGAGAGGAAGAGGAGAGAAGTGGAGGAGAGTAGAGGAAGAGAGGGGAGGAAGAGAGAGGAAGAGGAGAGAGGAGGAAGAGAGAGGAGGAAGAGAGAGGTGGAAGAGAGACGAAGAGGAGAGAGAAGGAAGAGAGAAGAAGAGGAAAGAGGAGGAAGAGAGAGGAAGAGGAAAGAGGAGGAAGAGAGAGGAGGAAGAGAGAGGAGGAAGAGAGAGGAGGAAGAGAGAGGAAGAGGAGAGAAGTGGAGGAGAGTAGAGGAAGAGAGGGGAGGAAGAGAGAGGAAGAGGAGAGAGGAGGAAGAGAGAGGAGGAAGAGAGAGGAGGAAGAGAGAGGAAGAGGAGAGAGCAGGAAGGGAGATGAGGAAGAGAGAGGAGGAAGAGAGAGGAAGAGGAGAGAGAAGGAAGAGAGAGGAGGAAGAGAGAGGAGGAGTAGAGAGGAGGAGGACAGAGAAGGAAGAGAGAGGAGGAAGAGAGAGGAAGAGGAGAGAGAAGGAAGAGAGAGGAGGAAGAGAGAGGAGGAGGAGAGAGGAGGAAGAGACAGGAGGAAGAGAGAGGAGGAAGAGAGAGGAGGAAGAGAGAGGAAGAGGAGAGAGAAGGAAGAGAGGGGAGGAAGAGAGAGGAGAAGGAGAGAGGAGGAGGAGAGAGAAGGAAGAGAGAGGAGGAAGAGAGAGGAGGAAGAGAGAGGAGGAGGAGAAAGAAGGAAGAGAGAGGACGAAGAGACAGGAAGAAGTGAGAGGAGGAAGAGACAGGAGGAAGAGACAGGAGTAAGAGAGAGGACGATGAGAGAGGAGAAGGAGAGAGGAGTAAGAGAAAGGAGGAAGAGAGAAGAGGAAGAGAGAGGAGGAAGAGAGAGGAGGAAGAGAGAGGATGAGGAGAGAGTAGGAGGAGAAAGAAGTAAGAGAGAAGAGGAAGAGAGAGGAATAAGAGACAGGAGGAAGAGAGAGGAGGAAGAGACAGGAGTAAGAGAGAGGAGGAAGAGAGGAGGAAGTGAGAGGAGGAAGAGAGAGGAGGAAGAGAGAGGAAGAAGAGAGAGGAGGAAGAGAGGAAGAGGAGAGAAGTGGAGGAGAGAAGAGGAAGAGAGAGGAGGAAGAGAGAGGAAGAGGAGAGAGAAGGAAGAGAGAGGAGGAAGAGAGAGGAAGAGGAGAGAGAATGAAGAGAGAGGAGGAAGAGAGAGGACGAAGAGACAGGAGGAAGAGAGAGGAGGAAGAGAGAGGAGGAAGAGACAGGAGGTAGAGAGAGGACGAAGAGAGAGGAAGAGGAGAGAGAAGCAAGAGAGAGGAGGAAGAGTGAGGAGGAAGAAAGAGAAGGAAGAGAGAGGAGGAGGAGAGAGGAGGAACAGAGAGGAAGAGTAGAGAGGAGGAAGAGAGAGGAGGAAGAGAGAGGAGGCGGAGAGAGGGGGAGGAGAGAGAAGGAAGACAGGAGGAAGAGAGAGCAAGAGGAGAGAGAAGGAAGAGAGAGGAGGAAGAGAGAGGAGGAGGAGAGAGGAAGAGAAGAGAAGTGCAGGAGAGAAGAGGAAGAGAGAGGAGGAAGAGAGAGGAAGAGGAGAGAGAAGGAAGAGAGCGGAGGAAGAGAGAGGAGGAGGAGAGAGGAGGAGGAGAGAGAAGGAAGAGAGAGGAGGAAGAGAGAGGAGGAAGAGAGAGGTGGAAGAGAGAGGAGGAAGAGAGAGGAGGAAGAGAGAGGAGGAAGAGAGAGGAGGAAGAGAGAGGAGGAAGAGAGAGGAGGAGGAGAAAGAAGGAAGAGAGAGGACGAAGAGACAGGAAGAAGTGAGAGGAGGAAGAGACAGGAGGAAGAGACAGGAGTAAGAGAGAGGACGATGAGAGAGGAGAAGGAGAGAGGAGTAAGAGAAAGGAGGAAGAGAGAAGAGGAAGAGAGAGGAGGAAGAGAGAGGAGGAAGAGAGAGGATGAGGAGAGAGTAGGAGGAGAAAGAAGTAAGAGAGAAGAGGAAGAGAGAGGAATAAGAGACAGGAGGAAGAGAGAGGAGGAAGAGACAGGAGTAAGAGAGAGGAGGAAGAGAGGAGGAAGTGAGAGGAGGAAGAGAGAGGAGGAAGAGAGAGGAAGAAGAGAGAGGAGGAAGAGAGGAAGAGGAGAGAAGTGGAGGAGAGAAGAGGAAGAGAGAGGAGGAAGAGAGAGGAAGAGGAGAGAGAAGGAAGAGAGAGGAGGAAGAGAGAGGAAGAGGAGAGAGAATGAAGAGAGAGGAGGAAGAGAGAGGACGAAGAGACAGGAGGAAGAGAGAGGAGGAAGAGAGAGGAGGAAGAGACAGGAGGTAGAGAGAGGACGAAGAGAGAGGAAGAGGAGAGAGAAGCAAGAGAGAGGAGGAAGAGTGAGGAGGAAGAAAGAGAAGGAAGAGAGAGGAGGAGGAGAGAGGAGGAAGAGAGAGGAGGAAGAGAGAGGAGGAAGAGAGAGGAGGATGAGAGAGGAGAAGGAGAGAGGAGTAAGAGAGAGGAGGAAGAGAGAGGAGGATGAGAGAGGAGAAGGAGAGAGGAGTAAGAGAAAGAAGAAAGAGAGAGGAGGAAGAGAGAGGAGGAAGAGAGAGGAAGAATAAAGAGGAGGAAGAGAGGGGAGGAAGAGAGAGGAGAGGAGAGAGGAGAAGGAGAGAGAAGGAAGAGAGAGGAGGAAGAGAGAGGAGGAAGAGAGAGGAGGTGGAGAAAGAAGGAAGAGACAGGACGAAGAGACAGGAAGAAGTGAGAGGAGGAAGAGACAGGAGGAAGTTAGAGGAGGAAGAGATAGGAGGAAGAGAGAGGACGAAGAGACAGGAAGAAGTGAGAGGAGGAAGAGACAGGAGGAAGAGACAGGAGGAAGAGAGAGGAGGAAGAGAGAGGAAGAGGAGAGAAGTGGAGGAGAGTAGAGGAAGAGAGAGGAGGAAGAGAGAGGAAGAGGAGAGAGGAGGAAGAGATAGGAGGAAGAGAGAGGAGGAGGAGAGAGGAGGAGGAGAAAGAAGGAAAAGAGTAGAGGAAGAGAGAGGAAGAGGAGAGAAGTGGAGGAGAGAGGAGGAAGAGAGAGGAGGAAGAGAGAGAAAGAGGAGAGAGGAGGAAGAGAGAGGAGGAAGAGAGAGGAGGAGGAGAGACGAGGAGGAGAGAGAAGGAAGAGAGAGGAGGAAGAGAGAGGAGGAAGAGACAGGAGGAAGAAAGAGGAGGAAGAGAGAGGAGGAAGAGAGAGGAAGAGGAGAGAAGTGGAGGAGAGAAGAGGAAGAGAGAGGAGAAAGAGAGAGGAAGAGGAGAGAGCAGGAAGAGAGAAGAGGAAGAGAGAGGAAGAGGAGAGAGAAGGAAGAGAGAGGAGGAAGAGAGAGGAGGAAGAGAGAGGAGGATGAGAGAGGAGGAAGAGAGAGCAGGAAGAGAGAGGAAGAGGAGAGAGAAGGGAGAGAGAGGAGGAAGAGAGAGGAGGAAGAAAGAGGAGGAAGAGAGAGGAGGAAGAGAGAGCAGGAAAAGAGAGGAAGAGGAGAGAGAATTAAGAGAGAGGAGGAAGAGACCGAGGAAGAGAGAGGAGGAAGAGAGAGGAGGAATAGAGAGGTGGAAGAGAGAGGAAGAGGAGAAAAGTGGAGGAGAGTAGAGGAAGAGAGAGGAGGAAGAGGCAGGAGGAAGAGAGAGGAGGAAAAGAGAGGAGGATGAGAGAGGAGAAGGAGAGAAGTGGATGAGAGAAGTGGAAGAGAGAGGAGGAAGAGAGAAGAAGAGAAAAGGGGAGGAAGAGAGAGGAGGAAGAGAGAGCAGGAAGAGAGAGGAAGAGGAGAGAGAAGGAAGAGAGAGGAGGAAGAGACAGGAGGAAGAGAGAGGAGGAAGAGAGAGGAGGATATGAGTGGAGGAAGCGAGAGGAGGAAGAGAGAGGTCGAAGAGACAGGAAGAATTTAGAGGAGGAAGAGACAGGAGGAAGAGACAGGAGGAAGAGAGAGGAAGATGAGAGAGCAGAAGGAGAGAGGAGTAATAGAAAGGAGGAAGATAGAGGAAGAGGAAAGAAAAGGAAGAGAGAGGAGGAAGAGAGAGGAGGAAGAGAGAGGAGGAAGAGAGGAGGAAGAGAGAGGAAGATGACAGAAGTGGAGGAGAGAAGAGGAAGAGAGAGGAGGAAGATAGAGGAAGAGGAGAGTGCAGGAAGAGAGAGGAGGAAGAGAGAGGAGGAAGAGAGAGGAAGAGGAGAGAGAAGGAAGAGAGAGGAGGAAGAGAGAGGAGGAAGAGAGAGGAGGAAGAGAGAGGAAGAGGAGAGGTGGAGGAGAGAACAGGAAGAGAGAGTAGGAAGAGAGAGGAATAGGAAAGAGGAGGAAGAGAGAGGATTAAGAGAGAGCAGGAAGAGAGAGGAGGAAGAGAGAGGAGGAGGAGAGAGGAGGAGGATAGAGAACGAAGAGAGAGGAGGAAGAGAGAGGAAGAGATGAGAGAATGAAGAGAGAGGAGGAAGAGAGAGGAGGAGGAGAGAGAAGGAAGAGAGAGGAGGAAGAGAGACGAGGAAGAGACAGGAGGAAGAAAGATGAGGAAGAGAGAGGAGGATGAGAGAGGAGAAGGAGAGAGGAGTAAGAGAAAGGAGGAAGAGAGAGGAAGAGGAAAGAGGAGGAAGAGAGAGCAGGAAGAGAGAAGAGGAAGAGAGTGGAGGAAGAGAGAGGAAGAGGAGAGAGGACGAAGAGAGAGGAGGAAGAGAGAGGAGGAAGAGAGAGGAAGAGGAGAGAGAAGGAAGAGAGAGGAGGAAGAGAGAGGAGGATGAGAGAGGAGAAGGAGAGAGGAGTAAGGGAAAGGAGGAAGAGAGAGGAGGAAGAGAGAGGAGGAAAAGAGAGGAAGAGGAAAGAGGAGGAAGAGAGAGGAGGAAGAGAGAGGAGGAAGAGAGAGGAAGAGGAGAGAGAAGGAAGAGAGGGGAGGAAGAGAGAGGAGGAGGAGAGACGAGGAGGAGAGAGAAGGAAGAGAGAGGAGGAAGAGAGAGGAGGAAGAAAGAGGAGGAAGAGAGAAGAGAAGAGAGAGGAAGAGGAGAGAGAGGAAGAGGAGAGAGAGGAAGAGAGAGGAGGAAGAGAGAGGAGGAGGAGAGAGGAGGATGAGAAAGAAGGAAGAGAGAGGAGGAAGAGACAGGAGGAAGAGAGAGGAGGAAGATAGAGGAGGAAGTGAGAGGAGGAAGAGATAGGAGGAAGAGAGAGGACGAAGAGACAGGAAGAAGTGAGAGGAGGAAGAGACAGGAGGAAGAGAGAGCAGGAAGAGAGAGGAGGATGAGAGAGGAGAAGGAGAGAGGAGGAAGAGCAAGGAGGAAGAGCGAGAGGAAGAGAGAGGAGGAAGAGAGAGGAAGAGGAAAGGGGAGGAAGAGAGAGGAGGAAGAGAGAGGAAGAGGAGAGAGAATGAAGAGAAGGAGGAAGAGAGAGGAGGAGGAGAGAGGAGGAAGAGAGAGGAGGAAGAGACAGGAGGAAGAGAGAGGAGGAAGAAAGAGGAGGAAGGGAGAGGAGGAAGATAGAGGAGGAAGTGAGAGGGGGAAGAGAGAGGAGGAAGAGAGATGAGGAAGAGACAGGAGAAAGAGAGATGAGGAAGAGACAGGAGGAAGAAAGAGGAGGAAGAGAGAGGAGGAAGAGAGAGGAGGAAGAGACAGGAGGAGGAGAGAGTAGGAGGAGAGAGAAGGAAGAGAGAGGAGGAAGAGAGAGGAAGAGGAGAGAAGTGGAAGAGAGTAGAGGAAGAGAGGGGAGGAAGAGGGAGGAAGAGGAGAGAGGAGGAAGAGAGAGGAGGAAGAGAGAGGAGGAAGAGACAGGAGGAAGAGAGAGGAGGAAGATAGAGGAGGAAGTGAGAGGAGGAAGAGATAGGAGGAAGAGAGAGGACGAAGAGACAGGAAGAAGTGAGAGAAGGAAGAGAGAGGAGGAAGAGAGAGGAGGATGAGAGAGGAGAAGGAGAGAGGAGTAAGAGAAAGGAGGAAGAGCGAGGAGGAAGAGAGAGGAGGAAGAGAGAGGAGGAAGAGAGAGGAAGAGGAGAGAAGTGGAAGAGAGTAGAGGAAGAGAGGGGAGGAAGAGGGAGGAAGAGGAGAGAAGTGGAGGAGAGAAGAGGAAGAGAGAAGAGGAAGATAGAGGAAGAGGAGAGAGCAGGAAGAGACAGGAGGAGGAGAGAGGAGGATGAGAGAGGAAGAGGAGAGAGAAGGAAGAGAGAGGAGGAAGAGAGAGGAGGAGGAGAGAGAATGAAGAGAGAGGAGGAAGAGAGAGAAGGAGAGGAGAGGAGGAGGAGAGAGAAGGAAGAGAGAGGAGGAAGAGACAGGAGGAAGAGAGAGGAGGAAGATAGAGGAGGAAGTGAGAGGAGGAAGAGATAGGAGGAAGAGAGAGGACTAAGAGACAGGAAGAAGTGAGAGGAGGAAGAGACAGGAGGAAGAGAGAGGAGGAAGAGAGAGGAGGATGAGAGAGGAGAAGGAGAGAGGAGGAAGAGCAAGGAGGAAGAGCGAGAGGAAGAGAGAGGAGGAAGAGAGAGGAAGAGGAAAGGGGAGGAAGAGAGAGGAGGAAGAGAGAGGAAGAGGAGAGAGAATGAAGAGAGAGGAGGAAGAGAGAGGAGGAGGAGAGAGGAGGAAGAGATAGGAGGAAGAGACAGGAGGAAGAGAGAGGAGGAAGAAAGAGGAGGAAGGGAGAGGAGGAAGATAGAGGAGGAAGTGAGAGGGGGAAGAGAGAGGAGGAAGAGAGATGAGGAAGAGACAGGAGAAAGAGAGATGAGGAAGAGACAGGAGGAAGAAAGAGGAGGAAGAGAGAGGAGGAAGAGAGACGAGGAAGAGACAGGAGGAGGAGAGAGTAGGAGGAGAGAGAAGGAAGAGAGAGGAGGAAGAGAGAGGAAGAGGAGAGAAGTGGAAGAGAGTAGAGGAAGAGAGGGGAGGAAGAGGGAGGAAGAGGAGAGAGGAGGAAGAGAGAGGAGGAAGAGAGAGGAGGAAGAGAGAGGAGGAAGAGACAGGAGGAAGAGAGAGGAGGAAGATAGAGGAAGAAGTGAGAGGAGGAAGAGATAGGAGGAAGAGAGAGGACGAAGAGACAGGAAGAAGTGAGAGGAGGAAGAGAGAGGAGGAAGAGAGAGGAGGAAGAGAGAGGAGAAGGAGAGAGAAGGAAGAGAGAGGAGGAAGAGAGAGGAGGAAGAGAGAGGAGGTGGAGAAAGAAGGAAGAGACAGGACGAAGAGACAGGAAGAAGTGAGAGGAGGAAGAGACAGGAGGAAGTTAGAGGAGGAAGAGATAGGAGGAAGAGAGGGGGACGAAGAGACAGGAAGAAGTGAGAGGAGGAAGAGACAGGAGGAAGAGACAGGAGAAGAGAGAGGAGGAAGAGAGAGGAAGAGGAGAGAAGTGGAGGAGAGTAGAGGAAGAGAGAGGAGGAAGAGAGAGGAAGAGGAGAGAGGAGGAAGAGATAGGAGGAAGAGAGAGGAGGAGGAGAGAGGAGGAGGAGAAAGAAGGAAAAGAGTAGAGGAAGAGAGAGGAAGAGGAGAGAAGTGGAGGAGAGAGGAGGAAGAGAGAGGAGGAAGAGAGAGAAAGAGGAGAGAGGAGGAAGAGAGAGGAGGAAGAGAGAGGGAGGAGGAGAGACGAGGAGGAGAGAGAAGGAAGAGAGAGGAGGAAGAGAGAGGAGGAAGAGACAGGAGGAAGAAAGAGGAGGAAGAGAGAGGAGGAAGAGAGAGGAAGAGGAGAGAAGTGGAGGAGAGAAGAGGAAGAGAGAGAGGAGAAAGAGAGAGGAAGAGGAGAGAGCAGGAAGAGAGAGGAGGAAGAGAGAGGAAGAGGAGAGAGAAGGAAGAGAGAGGAGGAAGAGAGAGGAGGAAGAGAGAGGAGGATGAGAGAGGAGGAAGAGAGAGCAGGAAGAGAGAGGAAGAGGAGAGAGAAGGGAGAGAGAGGGAGGAAGAGAGAGGAGGAAGAAAGAGGAGGAAGAGAGAGGAGGAAGAGAGAGCAGGAAAAGAGAGGAAGAGGAGAGAGAATTAAGAGAGAGGAGGAAGAGACCGAGGAAGAGAGAGGAGGAAGAGAGAGGAGGAATAGAGAGGTGGAAGAGAGAGGAAGAGGAGAAAAAGTGGAGGAGAGTAGAGGAAGAGAGAGGAGGAAGAGGCAGGAGGAAGAGAGAGGAGGAAAAGAGAGGAGGATGAGAGAGGAGAAGGAGAGAAGTGGATGAGAGAAGTGGAAGAGAGAGGAGGAAGAGAGAAGAAGAGAAAAGGGGAGGAAGAGAGAGGAGGAAGAGAGAGCAGGAAGAGAGAGGAAGAGGAGAGAGAAGGAAGAGAGAGGAGGAAGAGACAGGAGGAAGAGAGAGGAGGAAGAGAGAGGAGGAAGAGACAGGAGGAAGAGAGAGGAGGAAGAGAGAGGAGGATGTGAGTGGAGGAAGCGAGAGGAGGAAGAGAGAGGTCTAAGAGACAGGAAGAATTTAG
Source organism: Strix occidentalis (assembly GCA_030819815.1). Taxonomy (NCBI): domain Eukaryota; kingdom Metazoa; phylum Chordata; class Aves; order Strigiformes; family Strigidae; genus Strix; species Strix occidentalis. The sequence goes on along the minus strand of JASWHU010000236.1, from coordinate 116,557 downwards.
AGGAGGAAGAGACAGGAGGAAGAGACAGGAGGAAGAGAGAGGAAGATGAGAGAGCAAAAGGAGAGAGGAGTAATAGAAAGGAGGAAGATAGAGGAAGAGGAAAGAAAAGGAAGAGAGAGGAGGAAGAGAGAGGAGGAAGAGAGAGGAGGAAGAGAGGAGGAAGAGAGAGGAAGATGACAGAAGTGGAGGAGAGAAGAGGAAGAGAGAGGAGGAAGATAGAGGAAGAGGAGAGTGCAGGAAGAGAGAGGAGGAAGAGAGAGGAGGAAGAGAGAGAAAGAGGAGAGAGAAGGAAGAGAGAGGAGGAAGAGAGAGGAGGAAGAGAGAGGAGGAAGAGAGAGGAAGAGGAGAGGTGGAGGAGAGAACAGGAAGAGAGAGTAGGAAGAGAGAGGAATAGGAAAGAGGAGGAAGAGAGAGGATTAAGAGAGAGCAGGAAGAGAGAGGAGGAAGAGAGAGGAGGAGGAGAGAGGAGGAGGATAGAGAACGAAGAGAGAGGAGGAAGAGAGAGGAAGAGATGAGAGAATGAAGAGAGAGGAGGAAGAGAGAGGAGGAGGAGAGAGAAGGAAGAGAGAGGAGGAAGAGAGACGAGGAAGAGACAGGAGGAAGAAAGAGGAGGAAGAGAGAGGAGGATGAGAGAGGAGAAGGAGAGAGGAGTAAGAGAAAGGAGGAAGAGAGAGGAAGAGGAAAGAGGAGGAAGAGAGAGCAGGAAGAGAGAAGAGGAAGAGAGTGGAGGAAGAGAGAGGAAGAGGAGAGAGGACGAAGAGAGAGGAGGAAGAGAGAGGAGGAAGAGAGAGGAAGAGGAGAGAGAAGGAAGAGAGAGGAGGAAGAGAGAGGAGGATGAGAGAGGAGAAGGAGAGAGGAGTAAGGGAAAGGAGGAAGAGAGAGGAGGAAGAGAGAGGAGGAAAAGAGAGGAAGAGGAAAGAGGAGGAAGAGAGAGGAGGAAGAGAGAGGAGGAAGAGAGAGGAAGAGGAGAGAGAAGGAAGAGAGGGGAGGAAGAGAGAGGAGGAGGAGAGACGAGGAGGAGAGAGAAGGAAGAGAGAGGAGGAAGAGAGAGGAGGAAGAAAGAGGAGGAAGAGAGAAGAGAAGAGAGAGGAAGAGGAGAGAGAGGAAGAGGAGAGAGAGGAAGAGAGAGGAGGAAGAGAGAGGAGGAGGAGAGAGGAGGATGAGAAAGAAGGAAGAGAGAGGAGGAAGAGACAGGAGGAAGAGAGAGGAGGAAGATAGAGGAGGAAGTGAGAGGAGGAAGAGATAGGAGGAAGAGAGAGGACGAAGAGACAGGAAGAAGTGAGAGGAGGAAGAGACAGGAGGAAGAGAGAGCAGGAAGAGAGAGGAGGATGAGAGAGGAGAAGGAGAGAGGAGGAAGAGCAAGGAGGAAGTGCGAGAGGAAGAGAGAGGAGGAAGAGAGAGGAAGAGGAAAGGGGAGGAAGAGAGAGGAGGAAGAGAGAGGAAGAGGAGAGAGAATGAAGAGAAGGAGGAAGAGAGAGGAGGAGGAGAGAGGAGGAAGAGAGAGGAGGAAGAGACAGGAGGAAGAGAGAGGAGGAAGAAAGAGGAGGAAGGGAGAGGAGGAAGATAGAGGAGGAAGTGAGAGGGGGAAGAGAGAGGAGGAAGAGAGATGAGGAAGAGACAGGAGAAAGAGAGATGAGGAAGAGACAGGAGGAAGAAAGAGGAGGAAGAGAGAGGAGGAAGAGAGAGGAGGAAGAGACAGGAGGAGGAGAGAGTAGGAGGAGAGAGAAGGAAGAGAGAGGAGGAAGAGAGAGGAAGAGGAGAGAAGTGGAAGAGAGTAGAGGAAGAGAGGGGAGGAAGAGGGAGGAAGAGGAGAGAGGAGGAAGAGAGAGGAGGAAGAGAGAGGAGGAAGAGACAGGAGGAAGAGAGAGGAGGAAGATAGAGGAGGAAGTGAGAGGAGGAAGAGATAGGAGGAAGAGAGAGGACGAAGAGACAGGAAGAAGTGAGAGGAGGAAGAGAGAGGAGGAAGAGAGAGGAGGATGAGAGAGGAGAAGGAGAGAGGAGTAAGAGAAAGGAGGAAGAGCGAGGAGGAAGAGAGAGGAGGAAGAGAGAGGAGGAAGAGAGAGGAAGAGGAGAGAAGTGGAAGAGAGTAGAGGAAGAGAGGGGAGGAAGAGGGAGGAAGAGGAGAGAAGTGGAGGAGAGAAGAGGAAGAGAGAAGAGGAAGATAGAGGAAGAGGAGAGAGCAGGAAGAGACAGGAGGAGGAGAGAGGAGGATGAGAGAGGAAGAGGAGAGAGAAGGAAGAGAGAGGAGGAAGAGAGAGGAGGAGGAGAGAGAATGAAGAGAGAGGAGGAAGAGAGAGAAGGAGAGGAGAGGAGGAGGAGAGAGAAGGAAGAGAGAGGAGGAAGAGACAGGAGGAAGAGAGAGGAGGAAGATAGAGGAGGAAGTGAGAGGAGGAAGAGATAGGAGGAAGAGAGAGGACTAAGAGACAGGAAGAAGTGAGAGGAGGAAGAGACAGGAGGAAGAGAGAGGAGGAAGAGAGAGGAGGATGAGAGAGGAGAAGGAGAGAGGAGGAAGAGCAAGGAGGAAGAGCGAGAGGAAGAGAGAGGAGGAAGAGAGAGGAAGAGGAAAGGGGAGGAAGAGAGAGGAGGAAGAGAGAGGAAGAGGAGAGAGAATGAAGAGAGAGGAGGAAGAGAGAGGAGGAGGAGAGAGGAGGAAGAGATAGGAGGAAGAGACAGGAGGAAGAGAGAGGAGGAAGAAAGAGGAGGAAGGGAGAGGAGGAAGATAGAGGAGGAAGTGAGAGGGGGAAGAGAGAGGAGGAAGAGAGATGAGGAAGAGACAGGAGAAAGAGAGATGAGGAAGAGACAGGAGGAAGAAAGAGGAGGAAGAGAGAGGAGGAAGAGAGACGAGGAAGAGACAGGAGGAGGAGAGAGTAGGAGGAGAGAGAAGGAAGAGAGAGGAGGAAGAGAGAGGAAGAGGAGAGAAGTGGAAGAGAGTAGAGGAAGAGAGGGGAGGAAGAGGGAGGAAGAGGAGAGAGGAGGAAGAGAGAGGAGGAAGAGAGAGGAGGAAGATAGAGGAAGAAGTGAGAGGAGGAAGAGATAGGAGGAAGAGAGAGGACGAAGAGACAGGAAGAAGTGAGAGGAGGAAGAGAGAGGAGGAAGAGAGAGGAGGAAGAGAGAGGAGGATGAGAGAGGAGAAGGAGAGAGGAGTAAGAGAAAGGAGGAAGAGCGAGGAGGAAGAGAGAGGAGGAAGAGAGAGGAAGAGGAGAGAAGTGGAAGAGAGTAGAGGAAGAGAGGGGAGGAAGAGGGAGGAAGAGGAGAGAAGTGGAGGAGAGAAGAGGAAGAGAGAGGAGGAAGAGACAGGAGGAAGAGAGAGGAGGAAGAGAGAGGAGGAAGTGAGTGGAGGAAGCGAGAGGACGAAGAGAGAGGTCGAAGAGACAGGAAGAATTTAGAGGAGGAAGAGACAGGAGGAAGAGACAGGAGGAAGAGAGAGGAAGATGAGAGAGCAGAAGGAGAGAGGAGTAATAGAAAGGAGGAAGATAGAGGAAGAGGAAAGAGGAGGAAGAGTGAGGAGGAAGAGAGAGGAGGAAGAGAGAGGAGGAAGAGAGGAGGAAGAGAGAGGAAGATGACAGAAGTGGAGGAGACAAGAGGAAGAGAGAGGAGGAAGATAGAGGAAGAGGAGAGTGCAGGAAGAGAGAGGAGGAAGAGAGAGGAGGAAGAGAGAGGAAGAGGAGAGAGAAGGAAGAGAGAGGAGGAAGAGAGAGGAGGAAGAGAGAGGAGGAAGAGAGAGGAAGAGGAGAGGTGGAGGAGAGAAGAGGAAGAGAGAGTAGGAAGAGAGAGGAATAGGAAAGAGGAGGAAGAGAGAGGATTAAGAGAGAGCAGGAAGAGAGAGGAGGAAGAGAGAGGAGGAGGAGAGAGGAGGAGGATAGAGAACGAAGAGAGAGGAGGAAGAGAGAGGAAGAGGTGAGAGAATGAAGAGAGAGGAGGAGGAGAGAGGAGGAGGAGAGAGAAGGAAGAGAGAGGAGGAAGAGAGACGAGGAAGAGACAGGAGGAAGAAAGAGGAGGAAGAGAGAGGAGGAAGAGAGAGGACGAAGACACAGGAAGAAGTGAGAGGAGGAAGAGACAGGAGGAAGAGACAGGAGGAAGAGAGAGGAGGATGAGAGAGGAGAAGGAGAGAGGAGTAAGAGAAAGGAGGAAGAGAGAGGAAGAGGAAAGAGGAGGAAGAGAGAGCAGGAAGAGAGAAGAGGAAGAGAGTGGAGGAAGAGAGAGGAAGAGGAGAGAGGACGAAGAGAGAGGAGGAAGAGAGAGGAGGAAGAGAGAGGAAGAGGAGAGAGAAGGAAGAGAGAGGAGGAAGAGAGAGGAGGATGAGAGAGGAGAAGGAGAGAGGAGTAAGGGAAAGGAGGAAGAGAGAGGAGGAAGAGAGAGGAGGAAAAGAGAGGAAGAGGAAAGAGGAGGAAGAGAGAGGAGGAAGAGAGGGGAGGAAGAGAGAGGAAGAGGAGAGAGAAGGAAGAGAGGGGAGGAAGAGAGAGGAGGAGGAGAGACGAGGAGGAGAGAGAAGGAAGAGAGAGGAGGAAGAGAGAGGAGGAAGAAAGAGGAGGAAGAGAGAAGAGAAGAGAGAGGAAGAGGAGAGAGAGGAAGAGAGAGGAGGAAGAGAGAGGAGGAGGAGAGAGGAGGATGAGAAAGAAGGAAGAGAGAGGAGGAAGAGACAGGAGGAAGAGAGAGGAGGAAGATAGAGGAGGAAGTGAGAGGAGGAAGAGATAGGAGGAAGAGAGAGGAAGAAGAGACAGGAAGAAGTGAGAGGAGGAAGAGACAGGAGGAAGAGAGAGGAGGAAGAGAGAGGAGGATGAGAGAGGAGAAGGAGAGAGGAGGAAGAGCAAGGAGGAAGAGCGAGAGGAAGAGAGAGGAGGAAGAGAGAGGAAGAGGAAAGGGGAGGAAGAGAGAGGAGGAAGAGAGAGGAAGAGGAGAGAGAATGAAGAGAGAGGAGGAAGAGAGAGGAGGAAGAGAGAGGAGGAAGAGAGAGGAGGAAGAGACAGGAGGAAGAGAGAGGAGGAAGAAAGAGGAGGAAGGGAGAGGAGGAAGATAGAGGAGGAAGTGAGAGGGGGAAGAGAGAGGAGGAAGAGAGATGAGGAAGAGACAGGAGAAAGAGAGATGAGGAAGAGACAGGAGGAAGAAAGAGGAGGAAGAGAGAGGAGGAAGAGAGAGGAGGAAGAGACAGGAGGAGGAGAGAGTAGGAGGAGAGAGAAGGAAGAGAGAGGAGGAAGAGAGAGGAAGAGGAGAGAAGTGGAAGAGAGTAGAGGAAGAGAGGGGAGGAAGGGGGAGGAAGAGGAGAGAGGAGGAAGAGAGAGGAGGAAGAGAGAGGAGGAAGAGACAGGAGGAAGAGAGAGGAGGAAGATAGAGGAGGAAGTGAGAGGAGGAAGAGATAGGAGGAAGAGAGAGGACGAAGAGACAGGAAGAAGTGAGAGGAGGAAGAGAGAGGAGGAAGAGAGAGGAGGAAGAGAGAGGAGGATGAGAGAGGAGAAGGAGAGAGGAGTAAGAGAAAGGAGGAAGAGCGAGGAGGAAGAGAGAGGAGGAAGAGAGAGGAAGAGGAGAGAAGTGGAAGAGAGTAGAGGAAGAGAGGGGAGGAAGAGGGAGGAAGAGGAGAGAAGTGGAGGAGAGAAGAGGAAGAGAGAAGAGGAAGATAGAGGAAGAGGAGAGAGCAGGAAGAGACAGGAGGAGGAGAGAGGAGGATGAGAGAGGAAGAGGAGAGAGAAGGAAGAGAGAGGAGGAAGAGAGAGGAGGAGGAGAGAGAATGAAGAGAGAGGAGGAAGAGAGAGAAGGAGAGGAGAGGAGGAGGAGAGAGAAGGAAGAGAAAGGAGGAAGAGACAGGAGGAAGAGAGAGGAGGAAGAAAGAGGAGGAAGAGAGAGGAGGAAGAGAGAGGAGGAAGAGAGAGGAGGAAGAGAAAGGAGGAAGAGAGAGGAGGAAGAGAGAGGAGGAAGAGAGAGGAATAGGAGAGAGAAGGAGGAGAGAGGAGGAAGAGAGAGGAAGAGGAGAGAGGAGGAGGAGAGAGAAGGAAGAGAGAGGAGGAAGAGAGAGGAGGAAGAGACAGGAGGAAGAGAGAGGAGGAAGAAAGAGGAGGAAGAGAGAGGAGGAAGATAGAGGAGGAAGTGAGAGGAGGAAGAGAGAGGAGGAAGAGACAGGTGGAAGGAAGAGGAGGAAAAGAGATCAGGAAGAGAGAGGAAGAGGAAAGAGGAGGAAGAGAGAGGAGGAAGAGAGAGGAGGAAGAGAGAGGAAGAGGAGAGAAGTGGAGGAGAGTAGAGGAAGAGAGAGGAGGACGAGAGAGGAAGAGGAAAGAGGAGGAAGAGAGAGGAGGAAGAGAGAGAAAGAGGAGAGAGAAGAAAGAGAGAGGAGGAAGAGAGAGGAGGAAGAGAGAGGAAGAGGAGAGAACTGGAGGAGAGAAGAGGAAGAGAGAGGAGGAAGAGAGAGGAAGAGGAGAGAGGAGGAAGAGAGATGAAGAGGAGAGAGAAGGAAGAGAGAAGAAGAGGAAAGAGGAGGAAGAGAGAGGAAGAGGAAAGAGGAGGAAGAGAGAGGAGGAAGAGAGAGGAGGAAGAGAGAGGAGGAAGAGAGAGGAAGAGGAGAGAAGTGGAGGAAAGTAGAGGAAGAGAGGGGATGAAGAGAGAGGAAGAGGAGAGAGGAGGAAGAGAGAGGAGGAAGAGAGAGAAAGAGGAGAGAGAATAAAGAGAGAGGAGGAAGAGAGAGGAGGAAGAGAGAGGAAGAGGAGAGAACTGGAGGAGAGAAGAGGAAGAGAGAGGAGGAAGAGAGAGGAAGAGGAGAGAGGAGGAAGAGAGATGAAGAGGAGAGAGAAGGAAGAGAGAAGAAGAGGAAAGAGGAGGAAGAGAGAGGAAGAGGAAAGAGGAGGAAGAGAGAGGAGGAAGAGAGAGGAGGAGGAGAGAAGTGGAGGAGAGTAGAGGAAGAGAGGGGAGGAAGAGAGAGGAAGAGGAGAGAGGAGGAAGAGAGCGGAGGAAGAGAGAGGAGGAAGAGAGAGGAAGAGGAGAGAAGTGGAGGAGAGAGGAGGAAGAGAGAGGAGGAGGAGACACGAGGAGGAGAGAGAACGAAGAGAGAGGAGGAAGAGAGAGGAAGAGGTGAGGAGAGGAGGAGAGAGAAGGAAGAGAGAGGAGGAAGAGACAGGAGGAAGTGAGAGGAGGAAGAAAGAGGAGGAAGAGATAGGAGGAAGAGACAGGAGGAATAAAGAGGAGGAAGAGAGAGGAGGAAGAGAGAGGATGAGGAGAGAGGAGGAGGAGAAAGAAGGAAGAGAGAGGAGGAAGAGAGAGGAATAAGAGAGAGGAGGAAGAGAGAGGAGGAAGAGACAGGAGTAAGAGAGAGGAGGAAGAGAGGAGGAAGTGAGAGGAGGAAGAGAGAGGAGGAAGAGACAGGAAGAAGAGACAGGAGGAAGAGAGAGGAGGATGAGAGAGGAGAAGGAGAGAGGAATAAGAGAAAGGAGGAAGAGAGAGGAGGAAGAGAGTGGAGGAAGAGAGAGGAAGAGGAGAGAGCAGGAAGGGAGATGAGGAAGAGAGAGGAGGAAGAGAAAGGAAGAGGAGAGAGAAGGAAGAGAGAGGAGTAAGAGAGAGGAGGAGGAGAGAGGAGCAGGACAGAGAAGGAAGAGAGAGGAGGAAGAGAGGAGGAAGAGAGTGGAGGAGGAGAGAGGAGGAAGAGAGAGGAGGAAGAGAGAGGAGGAAGAGAGAGGAGGTATAGAAAGGAGGAAGAGAGAGGAGGAAGAGAGAGGAAGAAGAGAGAGGAGGAAGAGAGAGGAGGAAGAGAGAGGAGGAAGAGAGAGGAAGAGGAGAGAGGAGGAAGAGAGTGAGAGAGTAGTAGGAGAGAGGAGAAAGAAAGAGGAGAAGTAGAGAGGAGGAAGAGAGAGGAGGAAGAGAGAGGAGGAAGAGAGAGGAAGAGGAGAGAGGACGAAGAGAGAGGATGAAGAGAGAGGAGGAAGAGAGAGGAGGAAGAGAGAGGAGGAAGAGAGAGGAAGAGGAGAGAGGAAGAGGAGAGAGGAGGAAGAGAGAGGAGGAAGAGAGAGGAGGAAGAGAGAGGAGGAAGAGAGGAGGAAGAGAGTGGAGGAGGAGAGAGGAGGAAGAGAGAGGAGGAAGAGAGAGGAAGAGGAGAGAGGAGGAAGAGAGAGGAGGAAGAGAGAGGAGGAAGAGAGAGGAAGAAGAGAGAGGAAGAGGAGAGAGGAGTAAGAGAGAGGAGTAAGAGAGGAGGAAGAGAGTGGAGGAGGAGAGAGGAGGAAGAGAGAGGAGGAAGAGAGAGGAGGAAGAGAGGAGGAAGAGAGAGGAACAGGAGAGAGGAGGAAGAGAGAGGAGGAAGAGAGAGAAGGAAGAGAGAGGAAGAGGAGAGAGGAGGAAGAGAGAGGAGGAAGAGAGGAGGAAGAGAGTGGAAGAGGAGAGAGGAGGAAGAGAGAGGAGAAGAGAGAGGAGGAAGAGAGGAGGAAGAGAGAGGAAGAGGAGAGAGGAGGAAGAGAGAGGAGGAAGAGAGAGGAGGAAGAGAGAGGAGGAAGAGAGAGGAAGAGGAGAGAGGAGGAAGAGAGGGAGAGAGGAGGAGGAGAGAGGAGGAAGAAAGAGGAGGAGTAGAGAGGAGGAAGAGAGAGGAAGAGGAGAGAGGAGGTAGAGAGAGGAGGAAGAGAGAGGAGGAAGAGAGAGGAGGAAGAGAGGAGGACGAGAGTGGAGGAGGAGAGAGGAGGAAGAGAGAGGAGGAAGAGAGAGGAGGAAGAGAGAGGAAGAGGAGAGAGGAGGAAGAGAGAGGAGGAAGAGAGAGGAGGAAGAGAGGGGAGGAAGAGAGAGGAAGAGGAGAGAGGAGGAAGAGAGAGGAGGAAGAGTTAGGAGGAAGAGAGAGGAAGAGGAGAGAGGAGGAAGAGAGAGGAGGAAGAGAGAGGAGGAAGAGAGAGGAGGAGGAGAGAGGAGTAAGAGAGAGGAGGAAGAGAGGAGGAAGAGAGTGGAAGAGGAGAGAGGAGGAAGAGAGAGGAGGAAGAGAGAGGAGGAGGAGAGGAGGAAGAGAGAGGAGGAGGACAGAGGAGGAAGAGAGAGGAGGAAGAGAGAGGAGGAAGTAAGAGGAAGAGGAGAGAGGAGGAAGAGAGGGAGAGAGGAGGAGGAGAGAGGAGGAAGAAAGAGGAGGAGTAGAGAGGAGGAAGAGAGAGGAAGAGGAGAGAGGAGGAAGAGGAGGAGGAAGAGAGAGGAGGAAGAGAGAGGAAGAAGAGAGGAGGAAGACAGTGGAGGAAGAGAGAGGAGGAAGAGAGAGGAGGAAGAGAGAGTAGGAAGAGAGAGGAGGAAGAGAGAGGAGGAAGAGAGAGAAGGAAGAGAGAGGAAGAGGAGAGAGGAGGAAGAGAGAGTAGGAAGAGTGAGGAGGAAGAGAGAGGAAGAGGAGAGAGGAGGAAGAGAGAGGAGGAAGAGAGAGTAAGAAGAGAGAGGAAGAGGAGAGAGGAGTAAGAGAGAGGAGGAAGAGAGGAGGAAGAGAGTGGAAGAGGAGAGAGGAGGAAGAGAGAGGAGGAAGAGAGAGTAAGAAGAGAGAGGAAGAGGAGAGAGGAGGAAGAGAGAGGAGGAAGAGAGGAGGAAGAGAGAGGAGGACGAGAGAGGAGGAAGAGAGAGGAGGAAGAGAGGAGGAAGAGAGAGGAGGACGAGAGAGGAGGAAGAGAGAGGAGGAAGAGAGGAGGAAGAGAGTGGAGGAGGAGAGAGGAGGAAGAGAGAGAAGGAAGAGAGAGGAAGAGCAGAGAGGAGGAAGAGAGGGACAGAGTAGGAGGAGAGAGGAGGAAGAAAGAGGAGGAGGAGAGAGGAGGAAGAGAGAGGAGGAGGAGAGAGGAGGAAGAGAGAGGAGGAAGAGAGAGGAGGAAGATAGAGGAAGAGGAGAGAGGAGGAAGAGAGAGGAGGAAGAGAGAGGAGGAATAGAGAAGAAGAGGAGAGAGGAGGCAGAGAGAGGAGGAAGAGAGGAGGAAGAGAGTGGAGGAGGAGAGAGGAGGAAGAGAGAGGATGAAGAGAGAGGAGGAAGAGAGAGGAAGAGGAGAGAGGAGGAAGAGAGAGGTTGAAGAGAGAGGAGGAAGAGAGAGGAGGAAGAGAGAGGAGGAAGAGAGAGGAAGAGGAGAGAGGAGGAAGAGAGGGAGAGAGGAGGAGGAGAGAGGAGGAAGAAAGAGGAGGAGTAGAGAGGAGGAAGGGAGAGGAAGAGAAGAGAGGAGGAAGAGAGATGAGGAAGAGTGATGAGGAAGAGAGAGGAGGAGGAGAGAGGAGGAAGAGAGAGGAGGAGGAGTGAGATGGAAGAGAAAGGAGGAAGAGAGAGGAGGAAGAGACAGGAGGAGCAGAGAGTAGGAAGAGAGGAGGAAAAGAGAGGAGGAAGAGAGAGGAATAGGAGAGAGGAGGAAGAGAGAGGAGGAAGAGAGAGGAGTAAGAGAGAGGAAGAAGAGAGAGGAAGAGGAGAGAGGAGGAAGAGAGAGGAGGAAGAGAGAGGAGGAAGAGAGATGAGGAGGAGAGAGGAGGAATAGAAAAGAGGAGGAGAGGAAGGAAGAGAGAAGAGCAGGAGAGTGGATGAAGAGAGAGGAGGAGGACAGAGGAGGAAGAGAGGGAGAGAGGAGGAGGAGAGAAGAGGAAGAAAGAGGAGTAGTAGAGAGGAGGAAGAGAGAGGAAGAGGAGAGACGAGGAAGAGAGAGGAGAAAGAGAGAGGAGGAAGCGAGAGGAAGAGGAGAGAGGAGTAAGAGAGAGGAAGAAGAGAGGAGGAAGAGAGTGGAGGAGGAGAGAGGAGGAAGAGAGAGGAGGAAGAGAGAGGAGGAAGAGAGGAGGAAGAGAGAGGAAGAGGAGAGAGGAGGAAGAGAGAGGAGGAAGAGAGAGGAGGAAGAGAGAGGAGGAAGAGAGGAGGAAGAGAGTATAGGAGGAGAGAGGAGGAAGAGAGAGGAGGAAGAGAGAGGAGGAAGAGAGAGGAAGAGGAGAGAGGAGGAAGAGAGAGGAGGAAGAGAGAGGAGGAAGAGAGAGGAAGATGAGAGAGGAGGAAGAGAGAGGGGGAAGAGAGAGGAGGAAGAGAGAAGAAGAAGAGAGAGGAAGAGGAGAGAGGAGTAAGAGAGAGGAGGAAGAGAGGAGGAAGAGAGTGGAGGAGGAGAGAGGAGGAAGAGAGAGGAGGAAGAGAGAGGAGGAAGAGAGGAGGAAGAGAGAGGAGGAGGAGAGAGGAGGAAGAGAGAGGAGGAAGAGAGAGAAGGAAGAGAGAGGAAGAGGAGAGAGAAGGAAGAGAGGGAGAGATTAGGAAGAGAGAGGAGGAAGAAAGAGGAGGAGGAGAGAGGAGGAATAGAGAGGAATGGAGAGAGGAGGAAGAGAGAGGAGGAAGAGAGAGGAGGAAGAGAGAGGAGGAAGAGAGAGGAGGAAGAGAGGAGGAAGAGAGAGGAAGAGGAGAGAGGATGAAGAGAGAGGAGGAAGAGTGAGGAGGAAGAGAGAGGAGGAAGAGAGGAGGAAGAGAGTATAGGAGGAGAGAGGAGGAAGAGAGAGGAGGAAGAGAGAGGAGGAAGAGAGAGGAAGAGGAGAGATGAGGAAGAGAGAGGAGGAAGAGAGAGGAGGAAGAGAGAGGAAGATGAGAGAGGAGGAAGAGAGAAGGGAAGAGAGAGGAGGAAGAGAGAAGAAGAAGAGAGAGGAAGAGGAGAGAGGAGTAAGAGAGAGGAGGAAGTGAGGAGGAAGAGAGTGGAGGAGGAGAGAGGAGGAAGAGAGAGGAGGAAGAGAGAGGAGGAAGAGAGGAGGAAGAGAGAGGAGGAGGAGAGAGGAGGAAGAGAGAGGAGGAAGAGAGAGAAGGAAGAGAGAGGAAGAGGAGAGAGAAGGAAGAGAGGGAGAGAGTAGGAGGAGAGAGGAGGAAGAAAGAGGAGGAGGAGAGAGGAGGAATAGAGAGGAAATGGAGAGAGGAGGAAGAGAGAGGAGGAAGAGAGAGGAGGAAGAGAGGAGCAGGAAGAGAGAGGAAGAGGAGAGAGGAGGAAGAGAGAGGAGGAAGAGAGAGGAGTAAGAGAGAGGAAGAAGAGAGAGGAAGAGCAGAGAGGAGGAAGACAGAGGAGGAAGAGAGAGGAGTTAGAGAGAGGAGGAGGAGAGAGGAGGAATAGAGAAGAGGAGGAGAGGGAAGGAAGAGAGAAGAGCAGGAGAGTGGAGGAAGAGAGAGGAGGAGGACAGAGGAGGAAGAGAGGGAGAGAGGAGGAGGAGAGAAGAGGAAGAAAGAGGAGTAGTAGAGAGGAGGAAGAGAGAGGAAGAGGAGAGAGGAGGAAGAGAGAGGAGAAAGAGAGAGGAGGAAGCGAGAGGAAGAGGAGAGAGGAGTAAGAGAGAGGAGGAAGAGAGGAGGAAGAGAGTGGAGGAGGAGAGAGAAGGAAGAGAGAGGAGGAAGAGAGAGGACGAAGAGAGGAGGACTAGAGAGGAAGAGGAGAGAGGAGGAAGAGAGAGGAGGAAAAGAGAGGGCGAAGAGAGAGGAAGAGGAGAGAGGAGGAAGAGAGAGGAGGAAGAGACAGGAGGAAGAGAGAGATGGAAGAGAGGAGGAAGAGAGTGGAGGAGGAGAGAGGAGGAAGAGAGAGGAGGAAGAGAGAGGAGGAAGAGAGAGGAAGAGGAGAAGGAGGAAGAGAGAGGAGGAAGAGTGATGAGGAAGAGAGAGGAGGAGGAGAGAGGAGGAAGAGAGAGGAGGAAGAGAGAGGAGGAAGAGAGAGGATGAAGAGAGGAGGAAGAGAGTATCGGAGGAGAGAGGAGGAAGAGAGAGGAGGAAGAGAGAGGAGGAAGAGAGAGGAAGAGGAGAGAGGAGGAAGAGAGAGGAGGAAGAGAGAGGAGGAAGAGAGAGGAAGATGAGAGAGGAGGAAGAGAGAGGGGGAAGAGAGAGGAGGAAGAGAGAAGAAGAAGAGAGAGGAAGAGGAGAGAGGAGTAAGAGAGAGGAGGAAGAGAGGAGGAAGAGAGTGGAGGAGGAGAGAGGAGGAAGAGAGAGGAGGAAGAGAGAGGAGGAAGAGAGGAGGAAGAGAGAGGAGGAGGAGAGAGGAGGAAGAGAGAGGAGGAAGAGAGAGAAGGAAGAGAGAGGAAGAGGAGAGAGAAGGAAGAGAGGGAGAGAGTAGGAGGAGAGAGGAGGAAGAAAGAGGAGGAGGAGAGAGGAGGAATAGAGAGGAAATGGAGAGAGGAGGAAGAGAGAGGAGGAAGAGAGAGGAGGAAGAAGAGAGAGGAGGAAGAGAGAGGAAGAGGAGAGAGGAGGAAGAGAGAGGAGGAAGAGAGAGGAGTAAGAGAGAGGAAGAAGAGAGAGGAAGAGCAGGGAGGAGGAAGACAGAGGAGGAAGAGAGAAGAGGTAGAGAGAGGAGGAGGAGAGAGGAGGAATAGAGAAGAGGAGGAGAGGGAAGGAAGAGAGAAGAGCAGGAGAGTGGAGGAAGAGAGAGGAGGAGGACAGAGGAGGAAGAGAGGGAGAGAGGAGGAGGAGAGAAGAGGAAGAAAGAGGAGTAGTAGAGAGGAGGAAGAGAGAGGAAGAGTTGAGAGGAGGAAGAGAGAGGAGAAAGAGAGAGGAGGAAGCGAGAGGAAGAGGAGAGAGGAGTAAGAGAGAGGAGGAAGAGAGGAGGAAGAGAGTGGAGGAGGAGAGAGAAGGAAGAGAGAGGAGGAAGAGAGAGGAGGAAGAGAGGAGGACGAGAGAGGAAGAGGAGAGAGGAGGAAGAGAGAGGAGGAAGAGAGAGGAGGAATAGAGAGGAAGAGGAGAGAGGAGGAAGAGAGAGGAGGAAGAGACAGGAGGAAGAGAGAGATGGAAGAGAGGAGGAATAGAGTGGAGGAGGAGAGAGGAGGAAGAGAGAGGAGGAAGAGAGAGGAGGAAGAGAGAGGAAGAGGAGAGAGGAGGAAGAGAGAGGAGGAAGAGAGAGGAGGAAGAGAGAGGAAGAGGAGAGAGGAGGAAGAGAGAGGGGGAAGAGAGAGGAGGAAGAGAGAGGAAGAAGAGAGAGGAAGAGGAGAGAGGAGGAAGAGAGAGGAGGAAGAGAGGAGGAAGAGAGTGGAGGAGGAGAGAGGAGGAAGAGAGAGGAGGAAGAGAGAGGAGGAAGAGAGGAGGAAGAGAGAGGAGGCGGAGAGAGGAGGAAGAGAGAGGAGGAAGAGAGAGAAGGAAGAGAGAGGAAGAGGAGAGAGAAGGAAGAGAGGGAGAGAGTAGGAGGAGAGAGGAGGAAGAAAGAGGAGGAGGAGAGAGGAGGAAGAGAGAGGAAAAGGAGAGAGGAGGAAGAGAGAGGAGGAAGAGAGAGGAGGAAGAGAGAGGAGGAAGAGAGAGGAAGAGGAGAGAGGAGGAAGAGAGAGGAGGAAGAGAGAGGAGGAAGAGAGGAGGAAGAGAGTGGAGGAGGAGAGAGGAGGAAGAGAGAGGAGGATGAGAGAGGAGGAAGAGAGAGGATGAAGAGAGAGGAAGAAGAGAGAGGAAGAAGAGAGAGGAAGAGGAGAGAGGAGTAAGAGAGAGAAGGAAGAGAGAGGAGGAAGAGAGAGGAGGAGGAGAGAGGAAGGAAGAGAGAAGAGCAGGAGAGTGGAGGAAGAGAGAGGAGGAGGACAGAGGAGGAAGAGAGGGAGAGAGGAGGAGTAGAGAAGAGGAAGAAGAGGAGGAGTAGAGAGAAGGAAGAGAGAGGAAGAGGAGAGAGGAGGAAGAGAGAGGAGGAAGAGAGAGGAAGAGGAGAGAGGAGAAAGAGAGAGGAGGAAGAGAGGAGGAAGAGAGTGGAAGAGGAGAGAGGAGGAAGAGAGAGGAGGAAGAGAGAGGAAGAAGAGAGAGGAAGAGGAGAGAGGAGGAAGAGAGAGGAGGAAGAGAGAGGAGGAAGAGAGAGGAGGAAGCGAGAGGAAGAGGAGAGAGGAGTAAGAGAGAGGAGGAAGAGAGGAGTAAGAGAGAGGAGGAAGAGAGAGGAGGAAGAGAGAGGAGGAAGTGAGAGGAGGAAGAGAGAGGAAGATGAGAGAGGAGGAAGAGAGAGGAGGAAGAGAGAGGAGGAAGAGAGAGGAAGAGGAGAGAGGAGGAAGAGAGAGGAGGAAGAGAGAGGAAGAAGAGAGAGGAAGAGGAGAGAGGAGTAAGAGAGAGGAGGAAGAGAGGAGTAAGAGAGTGGAGGAGGAGAGAGGAGGAAGAGAGAGGAGGAAGAGAGAGGAGGAAGAGAGAGGAGGAAGAGAGAGGAGGAAGAGAGAGGAGGAAGAGAGGGAGAGAGGAGGAGGAGAGAGGAGGAAGAAAGAGAAGGAGTAGAGAGGAGGAAGAGAGAGGAAGAGAAGAGAGGAGGAGAGAGATGAGGAAGAGAGATGAGGAAGAGAGAGGAGGAGGAGAGAGGAGGAAGAGAGAGGAGGAGGAGTGAGATGGAAGACAGAGGAGGGAAGAGAGAGGAGGAAGAGAGAGGAGGAGGAGAGAGGAGGAAGAGCGGAGGAAAAGAGAGGAGGAAGAGAGAGCAATAGGAGAGAGGAGGAAGAGAGAGGAGGAAGAGAGAGGAGGAAGAGAGAGGAAGAAGAGAGAGGAATAGGAGAGAGGAGGAAGAGAGAGGAGGAAGAGAGAGGAGGAAGAGAGAGGAGGAGGAGAGAGGAGGAATAGAGAAGAGGAGGAGAGGGAAGGAAGAGAGAAGAGCAGGAGAGTGGAGGAAGAGAGAGGAGGAGGACAGAGGAGGAAGAGAGGGAGAGAGGAGGAGGAGAGAAGAGGAAAAAAGCGGAGTAGTAAAGAGGAGTAAGAGAGAGGAAGAGGAGAGAGGAGGAAAAGATAGGAGAAAGAGAGAGGACGAAGCGAGAGGAAGAGGAGAGAGGAGTAAGAGAGAGGAGGAAGAGAGGAGGAAGAGAGTGGAGGAGGAGAGAGGAGGAAGAGAGAGGAGGAAGAGAGAGGAGGAAGAGAGGAGGAAGAGAGAGGAAGAGGAGAGAGGAGGAAGAGAGGAGGAAGAGAGAGGAGGAAGAGAGAGGAGGAAGAGAGAGGAAGAGGAGAGAGGAGGAAGACAGGGAGAGAGGAGGAGGAGAGAGGAGGAGTAGAGAGGAGGAAGAGAGAGGAAGAGGAGAGAGGACGAAGAGAGAGGAGGAAGAGAGAGGAGAAAGAGACTGGAGGAAGAGAGAGGAAGAGGAGAGAGGAGAAAGAGAGAGGAGAAAGAGAGAGGAGGAAGAGAGAGGAGGAAGAGAGAGGAGAAAGAGAGAGGAAGAGGAGAGAGGACGAAGAGAGAGGAGGAAGAGAGAGTAGGAAGAGAGAGGAGGAGGAGAGAGGAGGAGGAGAGAGGAGGAAGAGAGGGAGAGAGGAGGAGGAGAGAGGAGGAAGAAAGAGGAGGAGTTGAGAGGAGGAAGAGAGAGGAAGAGGAGAGAGGAGGAAGAGAGAGGAGGAAGAGAGAGGAGGAAGAGAGGAGGAAGAGAGAGGAGTAGGAGAGAGGAGGAAGAGAGAGGAGGAAGAGAGAGAAGGAAGAGAGAGGAAGAGGAGAGAGAAGGAAGAGAGGGAGAGAGTAGGAGGAGAGAGGAGGAAGAAAGAGGAGGAGGAGAGAGGAGGAAGAGAGAGGAAAAGGAGAGAGGAGGAAGAGAGAGGAGGAAGAGAGAGGAGGGAGAGAGAGGAGGAAGAGAGAGGAAGAGGAGAGAGGAGGAAGAGAGGAGAAAGAGAGTGGAGGAGGAGAGAGGAGGAAGAGAGAGGAGGATGAGAGAGGAGGAAGAGAGAGGAAGAGGAGGGAGGAGGAAGAGAGAGGAGGAAGAGAGAGGAGGAAGAGATAGGAAGAGGTGAGAGGGAGGAAGAGAGAGCAGGAAGACGGAGGAAGAAGAGAGAGGAAGAAGAGAGAGGAAGAGGAGAGAGGAGTAAGAGAGAGAAGGAAGAGAGAGGAGGAAGAGAGTGGAGGAGGAGAGAGGAGGAAGAGAGAGGAGAAGAGAAAGGAGGAAGAGAGGAGGAAGAGAGAGGAAGAGGAGAGAGGAGGAAGAGAGAGGAGGAAGAGAGAGGAGGAAGAGAGAGGAGGAAGAGAAAGGAAGAGGAGAGAGGAGGAAGAGAGGGAGAGAGGAGGAGGAGAGAGGAGGAAGAAAGAGGAGGAGTAGAGAGGAGGAAGAGAGAGGAAGAGGAGAGAGGAGGAAGAGAGAGGAGGAAGAGAGAGGAGGAAGAGAGAGGAGGAAGAGAGGAGGACGAGAGTGGAGGAGGAGAGAGGAGGAAGAGAGAGGAGGAAGAGTGAGGAGGAAGAGAGAGGAAGAGGAGAGAGGAGGAAGAGAGAGGAGGAAGAGAGAGGAGGAAGAGAGAGGAAGAGGAGAGAGGAAGAGGAGAGAGGAGTAAGAGAGAGGAGGAAGAGAGGAGGAAGAGAGTGGAAGAGGAGAGAGGAGGAAGAGAGAGGAGGAAGAGAGAGGAGGAAGAGAGGAGGAAGAGAGAGGAGGAGGACAGAGGAGGAAGAGAGAGGAGGAAGAGAGAGGAGGAAGAAAGAGGAAGAGGAGAGAGGAGGAAGAGAGAGGAAGAGGAGAGAGGAGGAAGAGGAGGAGGAAGAGAGAGGAGGAAGAGAGAGGAAGAAGAGAGGAGGAAGAGAGTGGAGGAAGAGAGAGGAGGAAGAGGGAGGAGGAAGAGAGAGGAGGAAGAGAGAGGAGGAAGAGAGAGGAGGAAGAGAGAGGAAGAGAGAGGAAGAGGAGAGAGGAGGAAGAGAGAGGAGGAAGAGAGAGGAAGAAGAGAGAGGAAGAGAGAGGAGGACGAGAGAGGAGAAAGAGAGAGGAAAAGGAGAGAGGAGGAAGAGAGAGGAGGAAGAGAGAGGAGGAAGATAGAGGAAGAGGAGAGAGGAGGAAGAGAGAGGAGGAAGAGAGAGGAGGAATAGAGAAGAAGAGGAGAGAGGAGGCAGAGAGAGGAGGAAGAGAGGAGGAAGAGAGTGGAGGAGGAGAGAGAGGAGGAAGAGAGAGGAAGAGGAGAGAGGAGGAAGAGAGGAGGAAGAGAGAGGAATAGGAGAGATGAGGAGAGAGAAGGAAGACAGAGGAGGAAGAGAGAGGGGGAAGAGAGAGGAAGAGGAGAGTGGAGGAAGAGATTGCAGGAAGAGAGAGGAGGAAGAGAGAGGAGGAAGAGAGTGCAGGAAGAGAGAATAGGAAGGGAGAGGAGGAAGAGAGAGGAGGAAGAAAGAGGAAGAGGAGAGAGGAGGAGGAGACAGGAGGAAGAGAGAGGAGGAAGAGAGAGGAGCAAGAGAGAGGAAGAAGAGAGAGGAATAGGAGAGAGGAGGAAGAGAGAGGTGGAAGAGAGAGGAGGAAGAGAGAGGAGGAGGAGAGAGGAGGAATAGAGAAGAGGAGGAGAGGGAAGGAAGAGAGAAGAGCAGGAGAGTGGAGGAAGAGAGAGGAGGAGGACAGAGGATGAAGAGAGGGAGAGAGGAGGAGGAGAGAAGAGGAAGAAAGCGGAGTAGTAGAGAGGAGTAAGAGAGAGGAAGAGGAGAGAGGAGGAAGAGAGAGGAGAAAGAGAGAGGAGGAAGCGAGAGGAAGAGGAGAGAGGAGTAAGAGAGAGGAGGAAGAGAGGAGGAAGAGAGTGGAGGAGGAGAGAGGATGAAGTGAGAGGAGGAAGTGAGAGGAGGAAGAGAGGAGGAAGAGAGAGGAAGAGGAGAGAGGAGGAAGAGAGAGGAGGAAGAGAGAGGAGGAAGAGAGAGGAAGAGGAGAAAGGAGGAAGACAGGGAGAGAGGAGGAGGAGAGAGGAGGAAGAAAGAGGAGGAGTAGAGAGGAGGAAGAGAGAGGAAGAGGAGAGAGGAGGAAGAGAGAGGAGGAAGAGAGAGGAGGAAGAGAGAGGAGGAAGAGAGAGGAAGAGGAGAGAGGAGGAAGAGAGGAGAAAGAGAGTGGAGGAGGAGAGAGGAGGAAGAGAGAGGAGGATGAGAGAGGAGGAAGAGAGAGGAAGAGGAGGGAGGAGGAAGAGAGAGGAGGAAGAGAGAGGAGGAAGAGATAGGAAGAGGTGAGAGGAGGAAGAGAGAGCAGGAAGACGGAGGAAGAAGAGAGAGGAAGAAGAGAGAGGAAGAGGAGAGAGGAGTAAGAGAGAGAAGGAAGAGAGAGGAGGAAGAGAGTGGAGGAGGAGAGAGGAGGAAGAGAGAGGAGAAGAGAAAGGAGGAAGAGAGGAGGAAGAGAGAGGAAGAGGAGAGAGGAGGAAGAGAGAGGAGGAAGAGAGAGGAGGAAGAGAGAGGAGGAAGAGAAAGGAAGAGGAGAGAGGAGGAAGAGAGGGAGAGAGGAGGAGGAGAGAGGAGGAAGAAAGAGGAGGAGTAGAGAGGAGGAAGAGAGAGGAAGAGGAGAGAGGAGGAAGAGAGAGCAGGAAGAGAGAGGAGGAAGAGAGAGGAGGAAGAGAGGAGGACGAGAGTGGAGGAGGAGAGAGGAGGAAGAGAGAGGAGGAAGAGTGAGGAGGAAGAGAGAGGAAGAGGAGAGAGGAGGAAAGAGAGAGGAGGAAGAGAGAGGAGGAAGAGAGAGGAAGAGGAGAGAGGAAGAGGAGAGAGGAGTAAGAGAGAGGAGGAAGAGAGGAGGAAGAGAGTGGAAGTGGAGAGAGGAGGAAGAGAGAGGAGGAAGAGAGAGGAGGAAGAGAGGAGGAAGAGAGAGGAGGAGGACAGAGGAGGAAGAGAGAGGAGGAAGAGAGAGGAGGAAGAAAGAGGAAGAGGAGAGAGGAGGAAGAGAGAGGAAGAGGAGAGAGGAGGAAGAGGAGGAGGAAGAGAGAGGAGGAAGAGAGAGGAAGAAGAGAGGAGGAAGAGAGTGGAGGAAGAGAGAGGAGGAAGAGGGAGGAGGAAGAGAGAGGAGGAAGAGAGAGGAGGAAGAGAGAGGAGGAAGAGAGAGGAAGAGAGAGGAAGAGGAGAGAGGAGGAAGAGAGAGGAGGAAGAGAGAGGAAGAAGAGAGAGGAAGAGGAGAGAGGAGGAAGAGAGAGGAGGAAGAGAGGAGGAAGAGAGTGGAGGAGGAGAGAGGAGGAAGAGAGAGGAGGAAGAGAGAGGAGGAAGAGAGGAGGAAGAGTGAGGAGGACGAGAGAGGAGAAAGAGAGAGGAAAGGAGAGAGGAGGAAGAGAGAGGAGGAAGAGAGAGGAGGAAGATAGAGGAAGAGGAGAGGAGGAAGAGAGAGGAGGAAGAGAGAGGAGGAATAGAGAAGAAGAGGAGAGAGGAGGCAGAGAGAGGAGGAAGAGAGGAGGAAGAGAGTGGGAGGAGGAGAGAGGAGGAAGAGAGAGGAAGAGGAGAGAGGAGGAAGAGAGAGGAGGAAGAGAGAGGAATAGGAGAGATGAGGAGAGAGAAGGGAAGACAGAGGAGG
>JASWHU010000236.1:49570-96396 GCA_030819815.1 Strix occidentalis | reverse complement strand
AGGAGGAAGTGAGAGGAGGAGGAGAGAGGAGGAAGAGAGAGGAAGAGGAGAGAGGAAAAGAGAGGAGGAAGAGAGAGAGGAAGAGAGAGGAGGAAGAGAGAGGAGGAAGAGATTGGTGGAAGAGAGAGGAGGAAGACAGAGGAGGAAGAGAGAGGAGGAAGAAAGAGGAGGAATAGAGAGGAAGAGGAGAGAGGAGGATTGGAGGAAGAGAGGGGAGTAAGGTAGAGGAGAAGGAGAGAGGAGGAAGCGAGAGGAAGAGGAGAGAGGAGAGAGGAGGAAGAGAGAGGAGGAAGAGAGAGGAGGAAGAAAGAGGAAGAGGAGAGAGGAGGAGGAGACAGAGGAAGAGAGAGGATGAAGAGAAAGGAGGAAGAGAGAGGAAGAGGAGAGAGGAGGAGGAGAGAGGAGGAAGAGAGAGGAGGAAGAGAGAGGAGGAAGAGAGAGGAGGAAGAGATAGGAGGAGGAGAGAGTAGCGTGAGAGAGGAAGAGGAGAAAGGAGAGAGGAGGAAGAGAGAGGAGGAAGATAGATGAGGAAGAGAGAGGAAGAGGAGAGACGAGGAGGAGAGAGGAGGAAGAGAGAGGAGGAAGAGAGAGGAGGAATTGTGAGGAGGAAGAGAGAGGAGGAAGAGAGAGGAGGAAGAAAGAGGAGGAAGAGAGAGGAAGAGGAGAGTGGAGGAAGAGATTGGTGGAAGAGAGAAGAGGAAGAGAGCGGAGGAAGAGAGAGGAGGAAGAGAGAGGAGGAAGAGAGAGAAAGATGAGAGAGGAGGAGAAGAGAGGAGGAAGAGAGAGGAGGAAAAGAGAGGAGGAAGAGAGAGGAGTAAGATAGAGGAGAAGGAGAGAGGAGGCAGCGTGATGAAGAGGAGAGAGGAGGAGGAGAGAGGAAGAGAGAGGTTGAAGAGAGAAGAGGAAGAGAGGAAGAGGAGAGAGGAGGAGGAGACAGGAGGAAGAGAGAGGAAGAGGAAAGAGGAGGAGGGAGGTGGAAGAGAGAGGAGGAAGAGAGAGGAGGAAGAGAGAGGAAGAGGAGGTTGGAGGAAGAGATTAGATGAAGAGAGAGGAGGAAAAGAGAGGAGGAAGAGAGAGGAAGAGGAGAGAGGAGGAGAGAGGAGGAAGAGAGAGGAGGAAGAGAGAGGAGGAAGAGAGAGGAGGAAGGAGAGCAAGAGGAGAGAGGAGGAGAGAGAAGGAAGAGAGAGGAGGAAGAGAGAGCAGGAAGAGAGGAAGAGAAGAGTGGAGGAAGAGATTGGAGGAAGAGAGAGGAGGAAGAAAGAGGAGGAAGAGAGCGCAGGAAGAGAGAGCAGGAAGAGAGAGGAGGAAGAGAGAGGAGTAAGAGAGAGGAGGAAAAGGAGGAGGAAGAGAGAGGAAGAGGAGAGTGGTGGAAGAGATTGCTGGAAGAGAGAGGAGGAAAAGAGAGGAGGAAGAGAGAGGAAGAGGAGAGAGGAGGAAGAGAGAGTAGGAAGAGAGAGGAGGAAGAGAGAGGAGGAAGAGAGAGGAGGAAGAGAGAGGAAGAGGAGAGTGGAGGAGAGAGGAGGAAGAGAGAGGTGGAAGAGAATGGAGGAAGAGAGAGGAGGAAGAGAGAGGAAGAGGAGAGAAGAGGAGGAGAGATGAGGAAGACAGAGGAGGAAGAGAGAGGAGGAAGAGCGAGGAAGAGGAGAGAGTAGGAAGTGAGAGGAGGAAGAGAGAGGAGGAAGAGAGAGGAGGAGGAGAGAGGAGGAAGAGAGAGGAGGAAGAGAGAGGAGGAGGAGAGAGGAGGAGAGAGGAGGAAGAGAGAGCAGGAAGAGAATGGAGGAAGAGAGAGGAGGAACAGAGTGGAAGAGGAGAGAAGAGGAGGAGAGAGGAGGAAGACAGAGGAGGAAGAGAGAGGAGGAAGAGCGAGGAAGAGGAGAGAGTAGGAAGTGAGAGGAGGAAGAGAGAGGAGGAAGAGAGAGGAGTAGGAGAGAGGAGGAAGAGACAGGAGGAAGAGAGAGGAGGAAGAGAGAGGAAGAGGAGAGAGGAGGAGGAGAGAGGAGGAAGAGAGAGGAGGAAGAGAGAGGAGGAAGAAAGAGGAAGAGGAGAGAGGAGGAGGAGACAGGAGGAAGAGAGAGGATGAAGAGAGAGGAGGAAGAGAGAGGAAGAGGAGAGAGGAGGAGGAGAGAGGAGGAAGAGAGAGGAGGAAGAGAGAGGAGGAAGAGAGAGGAGTAAGATAGAGGAAGAAGAGAGAGCAGGAGGAGAGAGGAGGAAGAGAGAGGAAGAGGAGAGAGGAGCAGGAGACAGGAGGAAGACAGAGGATGAAGAGAGAGGAGGAAGAGAGAGGAAGAGGAGAGAGGAGGAAAGGAGTGGAGGAAGAGAGAGGAAGAGGAGAGAGGAGGAAGAGAGAGGAGGAAGTGAGAGGAGGAGGAGAGGGGAGGAAGAGAGAGGAAGAGGAGAGAGGAAAAGAGAGGAGGAAGAGACAGGAGGAAGAGAGAGGAGGAAGAGAGAGGAGGAAGAGATTGGTGGAAGAGAGAGGAGGAAGAGAGACGAGGAAGAGAGAGGAGGAAGAAAGAGGAGGAATAGAGAGGAAGAGGAGAGAGGAGGATAGAAGGAAGAGAGGGGAGAAAGGTAGAGGAGAAGGAGAGAGGAGGAAGCGAGAGGAAGAGGAGAGTGTAGAGAGGAGGAAGAGAGAGGAGGAAGAGAGAGGAGGAAGAAAAAGGAAGAGGAGAGAGGAGGAGGAGACAGGAGGAAGAGGGAGGATGAAGAGAGAGGAGGAAGAGAGAGGAAGAGGAGAGAGGAGGAAGAGAGAGGAGGAAGACAGAGGAGGAAGAGAGAGGAGGAAGAGAGAGGAGGAAGAGATAGGAGGAGGAGAGAGTAGGGTGAGAGAGGAAGAGGAGAAAGGAGAGAGGAGGAAGAGAGAGGAGGAAGATAGATGAGGAAGAGTGAGGAAGAGGAGAGACGAGGAGGAGAGAGGAGGAAGAGAGAGGAGGAAGAGAGAGGAGGAATAGAGAGGAAGAGGAGAGAGGAGGAGGAGAAAGGAGGAATAGAGAGGAGGAAGAGAGAGGAGGAAGAGAGAGGAGGAAGAAAGAGGAGGAATAGAGAGGAAGAAGAGAGTGGAGGAAGAGATTGGTGGAATAGAGAGGAGGAAGAGAGAGGAGGAAGAGAGAGGAGGAAGAGAGCGGAGGAAGAGAGAGGAAGAGGAGAGAGGAGGAGAGGAGGAAGAGAGAGGAGAAATATAGAGGAGAAGGAGAGAGGAGGAAGCGAGATGAAGAGGAGAGAGGAGAGAGGAGGAAGAGAGAGGTGGAAGAGAGAGGAGGAAGAGAGGAAGAGGAGAGAGGAGGAGGAGACAGGAGGAAGAGAGAGGAAGAGGAAAGAGGAGGAGGGAGGAGGAAGAAAGAGGAGGAAGAGAGAGGAGGAAGAGAGAGGAGGAAGAGAGAGGAAGAGGAGAGAGGAGGAGGAGAGAGGACGATGAGAGACGAGGAAAAGAGACTAGGAAGAAAGAGGAGGAAGAGTAGGAGGAAGAGAGAGGAAGAGGAGAGAGGAGGAGAGAGGAGGAAGAGAGAGGAGGAAGAGAGAGGAAGAGGAGAGAAGAGGAGGAGAGAGGAGGAAGAGGGAGGAGTAAGAGACAGGAGAAGAAGAGAGGAGGAAGCGAGAGGAGGAAGAGAGAGGAGAAAGAGAGAGGAAGAGGAGAGAGGAGGAGGAGAGAGGACGATGAGAGAGGAGGAAAAGCGAGTAGGAAGAGAGAGGAGGAAGAGAGAGGAGGAAGAGAGAGGAGGAAAAGAGAGGAAGAGGAGAGAAGAGGAGGAGAGAGGAGGAAGAGAGAGGAGTAAGAGACAAGAGAAGGAGAGAGGAGGAAGCGAGAGGAGGAAGAGAGAGGAGGAAGAGAGAGGAAGAGGAGAGAGGAGGAGAGAGGAGGAAGAGAGAGGAGGAAGAGAGAGGAGGAAGAGATAGGAGGAAGAGAGAAGAAGAGGAGAGAGGAGGAGGAGAGAGGAGGAAGACAGAGGAGGAAGAGAGAGGAGGAAGAGCGAGGAAGAGGAGAGAGTAGGAAGTGAGAGGAGGAAGAGAGAGGAGGAAGATAGAGGAGGAGAGAGGAGGAAGAGAGAGGAGGAAGAGAGAGGAGGAAGAGAGAGGAAGAGGAGAGAGGAGGAGAGAGGAGGAAGAGAGAGGAGGAAGAGAATGGAGGAAGAGAGAGGAGAAAGAGAGAGGAAGAGGAGAGAAGAGGAGGAGAGAGGAGGAAGACAGAGGAGGAAGAGAGAGGAGGAAAAGCGAGGAAGAGGAGAGAGTAGGAAGTGAGAGGAGGAAGAGAGAGGAGGAAGAGAGAGGAGGAGGAGAGAGGATGAAGAGAGAGGAAGAGGAGAGAGGAGGAGAGAGGAGGAAGAGAGAGGAGGAAGAGAGAGAAGGAAGAAAGAGGAAGAGGAAGAGGAGAGAGGAGGAGGAGACAGGAGGAAGAGAGAGGATGAAGAGAGAGGAGGAAGAGAGAGGAAGAGGAGAGAGGAGGATGAGAGAGGAGGAAGAGAGAGGAGGAAGAGAGAGCAGGAAGAGAGAGGAAGAGGAGAGAGGAGGAGGACTGAGGAAGAAGAGAGAGGAGGAGGAGAGTGGAGGAAGAGAGAGGAGGAAGAGAGAGGAAGAGGAGAGAAGAGGAGGAGAGAGGAGGAAGACAGAGGAGGAAGAGAGAGGAGGAGGAGAGAGGAGGAAGAGAGAGGAAGAGGAGAGAGGAGGCAGAGAGAGGAAGAAGAGAGAGGAAGAGGAGAGAGGAGGTATAGTGAGGAGGAATATATAGGAAGAGGAGAGAGGAGGAAGTAAGAGGAGGAATGGAGAGGACGAAGAGAGTGGAGGAAGAGAGAGGAGGAAGACAGAGGTAGAGGAGAGAAGAGGAAGAGAGAGGAGGAAGACAGAGGAGGAAGAGAGAGGAGGAAGAGCGAGGAAGAGGAGAGAGTAGAAAGTGAGAGGAGGAAGAGAGAGGAGGAAGAGAGAGGAGGAGGAGAGAGGAGGAAGAGAGAGGAGGAAGAGAGAGGAGGAAGAGAGAGGAAGAGGAGAGTGTAGGAGAGAGGAGGAAGAGAGAGGAGGAAGAGAATGGAGGAAGAGAGAGGAGAAAGAGAGAGGAAGAGGAGAGAAGAGGAGGAGAGAGGAGGAAGAGTGAGGAGGAAGAGAGAGGAGGAAGTGCGAGGAAGAGGAGAGTGTAGGAAGTGAGAGGAGGAAGAGAGAGGAGGAAGAGAGAGGAGGAGGAGAGAGGAGGAAGAGAGAGGAGGAAGAGAGAGGAGGAAGAGAGAGGAAGAGGAGAGAGGAGCAGAGAGGAGGAAGATAGAGGAGGAAGAGAGAGGAGGAAGAAAGAGGAAGAGGAGAGAGGAGGAGCAGACATGAGGAAGAGAGAGGATGAAGAGAGAGGAGGAAGAGAGAGGAAGAGGAGAGAGGAGGAGGAGAGAGGAGGAAGAGAGAGGAGGAAGAGAGAGGAGGAAGAGAGAGGAGGAAGAGAGAGGAGGAAGAGAGAGGAGGAAGAGAGAAGAAGAGGAGAGAGGAGGAGGACTGAGGAAGAAGAGAGAGGAGGAGGAGAGAGGAGGAAGACAGAGGAGGAAGAGAGAGGAAGAAGAGAGAGGAGGAGGAGAGAGGAGGAAGAGAGAGGAGGAAGAGAGACGAGGAAGAGAGAGGAGCAAGAGAGAGGAAGAGGAGAGTGGAGGATGGGAGAGGAAGAGGACAGTGGAGGAGGACTGAGGAAGAAGAAAGAGGAGGAACAGAGAGGAGGAAGAGAGAGGAGGTAGAGAGAGGAAGAGGAGAGAAGAGGAGGAGAGAGGAGGAAGAGAGGGGAGGAAGAGAGAGGAGGAAGAGAGAGGAAGAGGAGAGAGTAGGAGAGAGGAGGAAGAGAGAGGAGGAAGAGAATGGAGGAAGAGAGAGGAGGAAGAGAGAGGAAGAGGAGAGAAGAGGAGGAGAGAGGAGGAAGAGAGAGGAGGAAGTGCGAGGAAGAGGAGAGAGTAGGAAGTGAGAGGAGGAAGAGAGAGGAGGAAGAGAGAGGAGGAGGAGAGAGGAGGAAGAGAGAGGAGGAAGAGAGAGGAAGAAGAGAGAGGAAGAGGAGAGAGGAGGATAGAGGAGGAAGAGATAGGAGGAAGAGAGAGGAGGAAGAAAGAGGAACAGGAGAGAGGAGGAGGAGACAGGAGGAAGAGAGAGGATGAAGAGAGAGGAGGAAGAGAGAGGAAGAGGAGAGAGGAGGAGGAGAGAGGAGGAAGAGAGAGGAGGAAGAGAGAGGAGGAAGAGAGAGGAGGTAAAGAGAGGAAGAGGAGAGAAGAGGAGGAGAGAGGAGGAAGAGAGGGGAGGAAAAGAGAGGAGGAAGAGAGAGGAGGAGGAGAGAAGAGGAGGAGAGAGGAGGAAGAGAGAGGAGGAAAAGAGATGAGGAAGAGAGAGGAGGAAGATAGAGGAAGAGGAGAGAGCAGGAGGAGAGAGGAGGAGGAGACAGGAGGAAGAAAGGGGATGAAGAGAGAGGAGGAAGAGAGAGGAGGAAGAGAGAGGAAGAGGAGAGAGGAGGAGGAGAGCGGAGGAAGAGAGAGGAGGAAGAGACAAGAGAAGGAGAGAGGAGGAAGCGAGAGGAGGAAGAGAGAGGAAGAGGAGAGAGGAGGAGAGAAGGAAGAGAGAGGAGGAAGAGACAGGAGGAAAAAAGAGGAGTAAGAGAGAAGAGAAGGAGAGAGGAGGAAGCGAGAGGAAGAGGAGAGAGTAGGAAGAGAGAGGAAGAGGAGAGAGGAGAAGGAGATAGGAGGAAGAGAGAGGATGAAGAGAGAGGAGGAGGAGAGAGGAGGAAGAGAGAGGAGGAAGAGAAAGGAGGAAGAAAGAGGAAGAGGAGAGAGGAGGAGGAGAGAGGAGGAAGAGAGAGGAGGAAGAGAGAGGAAGAAGAGAGAGGAGGAGGAGAGAGGAGGAAGAGAGAGGAGGAAGAGAGAGGAAGAGGAGAGAGGAGCAGGACTGAGGAAGAAGAGAGAGGAGGAGGAGAGAGGAGGAAGAGAGAGGAGGAAGAGAAAGGAGGAGGAAGGAGGATGAAGAGTGAGGAAGAGGAGAGAGGAGGAGAGAGGAGGAAGAGAGAGGAGGAAGAGAGAGGAGGAAGAAAGAGGAAGAGGAGAGAGGAGGAGGAGACAGGAGGAAGAGAGAGGATGAAGAGATAGGAGGAAGAGAGAGGAAGAGGAGAGAGGAGGAGGAGAGAGGAGGAAGAGAGAGGAGGAAGAGAGAGGAGGAAGAGAGAGTAGGAAGAGAGAGGAGGAAGAGAGAGGAGGAAGAGAGGAAGAGGAGAGAGGAGGAGGACTGAGGAAGAAGAGAGAGGAGGAGGAGAGAGTAGGAGAGAGGAGGAAGAGAGAGGAGGAAGAGAATGGAGGAAGAGAGAGGAGGAAGAGAGAGGAAGAGGAGAGAAGAGGAGGAGAGAGGAGGAAGACTGAGGAGGAAGAGAGAGGAGGAAGTGCGAGGAAGAGGAGAGAGTAGGAAGTGAGAGGAGGAAGAGAGAGGAAGAAGAGAGAGGAGGAGGAGAGAGGAGGAAGAGAGAGGAGGAAGAGAGAGGAGGAAGAGAGAGGAAGAGGAGAGAGGAGGAGAGATGAGGAAGAGAGAGGAGGAAGAGAGAGGAGGAAGAAAGAGGAACAGGAGAGAGGAGGAGGAGACAGGAGGAAGAGAGAGGATGAAGAGAGAGGAGGAAGAGAGAGGAAGAGGAGAGAGGAGGAGGAGAGAGGAGGAAGAGAGAGGAGGAAGAGAGAGGAGGAAGAGAGAGTAGGAAGAGAGAGGAGGAAGAGAGAGGAGGAAGAGAGAGGAAGAGGAGAGAGGAGGAGGACTGAGGAAGAAGAGAGAGGAGGAGGAGAGAGGAGGAAGAGAGAGGAGGAAGAGAGAGGAAGAAGAGAGCGGAGGAGGAGAGAGGAGGAAGAGAAAGGAGGAAGAGAGAGGAAGAGGAGAGAGGAGGAGCACTGAGGAAGAAGAGAGAGGAGGAGGAGAGAGGAACAAGAGAGAGGAGGAAGAGAAAGGAGGAGGAAGGAGGATGAAGAGAGAGGAAGAGGATAGAGGAGGAGAGAGGAGGAAGAGAGACGAGGAAGAGAGAGGAGGAAGAGAGAGGAAGAGGAGAGTGGAGGATGAGAGAGGAAGAGGACAGAGGAGGAGGACTGAGGAAGAAGAAAGAGGAGGAACAGAGAGGAGGAAGAGAGAGGAGGTAGAGAGAGGAAGAGGAGAGAAGAGGAGGAGAGAGGAGGAAGAGAGGGGAGGAAAAGAGAGGAGGAAGAGAGAGGAGGAGGAGAGAGGAGAAAGAGAGAGGAAGAGCAGTGAGGAGGAGAGAGGAGGAAGAGCGAGGAGGAAGAGAGAGGAGGAAGAGAGAGGAAGAGGAGAGAAGAGGAGGAGAGAGGTGGAAGAGAGAGGAGGAAAAGACATGAGGAAGAGAGAGGAGGAAGATAGAGGAAGAGGAGAGAGGAGGAGGAGAGCGGAGGAAGAGAGAGGAAGAGGAGAGAGGAGGAAGAGAGAGGAGGAAGTGAGAGGAGGAGGAGAGAGGAGGAAGAGAGAGGAAGAGGAGAGAGGAAAAGAGAGGAGGAAGAGAGAGAGGAAGA
This sequence comes from Strix occidentalis, assembly GCA_030819815.1. Classification (NCBI taxonomy): domain Eukaryota; kingdom Metazoa; phylum Chordata; class Aves; order Strigiformes; family Strigidae; genus Strix; species Strix occidentalis. The sequence continues at coordinate 87,910 of JASWHU010000236.1, read as the reverse complement.
GAGAGGAGGAAGAGAGAGGAGGAAGAGATTGGTGGAAGAGAGAGGAGGAAGACAGAGGAGGAAGGGAGAGGAGGAAGAAAGAGGAGGAATAGAGAGGAAGAGGAGAGAGGAGGATTGGAGGAAGAGAGGGGAGTAAGGTAGAGGAGAAGGAGAGAGGAGGAAGCGAGAGGAAGAGGAGAGAGGAGAGAGGAGGAAGAGAGAGGAGGAAGATAGAGAAGGAAGAAAGAGGAAGAGGAGAGAGGAGGAGGAGACAGGAGGAAGAGAGAGGATGAAGAGAAAGGAGGAAGAGAGAGGAAGAGGAGAGAGGAGGAGGAGAGAGGAGGAAGAGAGAGGAGGAAGAGAGAGGAGGAAGAGAGAGGAGGAAGAGATAGGAGGAGGAGAGAGTAGCGTGAGAGAGGAAGAGGAGAAAGGAGAGAGGAGGAAGAGAGAGGAGGAAGATAGATGAGGAAGAGAGAGGAAGAGGAGAGACGAGGAGGAGAGAGGAGGAAGAGAGAGGAGGAAGAGAGAGGAGGAATTGTGAGGAGGAAGAGAGAGGAGGAAGAGAGAGGAGGAAGAAAGAGGAGGAAGAGAGAGGAAGAGGAGAGTGGAGGAAGAGATTGGTGGAAGAGAGAAGAGGAAGAGAGAGGAGGAAGAGAGAGGAGGAAGAGAGAGGAGGAAGAGAGAGAAAGATGAGAGAGGAGGAGAAGAGAGGAGGAAGAGAGAGGAGGAAAAGAGAGGAGGAAGAGAGAGGAGTAAGATAGAGGAGAAGGAGAGAGGAGGCAGCGTGATGAAGAGGAGAGAGGAGGAGGAGAGAGGAAGAGAGAGGTTGAAGAGAGAAGAGGAAGAGAGGAAGAGGAGAGAGGAGGAGGAGACAGGAGGAAGAGAGAGGAAGAGGAAAGAGGAGGAGGGAGGTGGAAGAGAGAGGAGGAAGAGAGAGGAGGAAGAGAGAGGAAGAGGAGGTTGGAGGAAGAGATTAGATGAAGAGAGAGGAGGAAAAGAGAGGAGGAAGAGAGAGGAAGAGGAGAGAGGAGGAGAGAGGAGGAAGAGAGAGGAGGAAGAGAGAGGAGGAAGAGAGAGGAGGAAGGAGAGCAAGAGGAGAGAGGAGGAGAGAGAAGGAAGAGAGAGGAGGAAGAGAGAGCAGGAAGAGAGGAAGAGAAGAGTGGAGGAAGAGATTGGAGGAAGAGAGAGGAGGAAGAAAGAGGAGGAAGAGAGCGCAGGAAGAGAGAGCAGGAAGAGAGAGGAGGAAGAGAGAGGAGTAAGAGAGAGGAGGAAAAGGAGGAGGAAGAGAGAGGAAGAGGAGAGTGGTGGAAGAGATTGCTGGAAGAGAGAGGAGGAAAAGAGAGGAGGAAGAGAGAGGAAGAGGAGAGAGGAGGAAGAGAGAGTAGGAAGAGAGAGGAGGAAGAGAGAGGAGGAAGAGAGAGGAGGAAGAGAGAGGAAGAGGAGAGTGGAGGAGAGAGGAGGAAGAGAGAGGTGGAAGAGAATGGAGGAAGAGAGAGGAGGAAGAGAGAGGAAGAGGAGAGAAGAGGAGGAGAGATGAGGAAGACAGAGGAGGAAGAGAGAGGAGGAAGAGCGAGGAAGAGGAGAGAGTAGGAAGTGAGAGGAGGAAGAGAGAGGAGGAAGAGAGAGGAGGAGGAGAGAGGAGGAAGAGAGAGGAGGAAGAGAGAGGAGGAGGAGAGAGGAGGAGAGAGGAGGAAGAGAGAGCAGGAAGAGAATGGAGGAAGAGAGAGGAGGAACAGAGTGGAAGAGGAGAGAAGAGGAGGAGAGAGGAGGAAGACAGAGGAGGAAGAGAGAGGAGGAAGAGCGAGGAAGAGGAGAGAGTAGGAAGTGAGAGGAGGAAGAGAGAGGAGGAAGAGAGAGGAGTAGGAGAGAGGAGGAAGAGACAGGAGGAAGAGAGAGGAGGAAGAGAGAGGAAGAGGAGAGAGGAGGAGGAGAGAGGAGGAAGAGAGAGGAGGAAGACAGAGGAGGAAGAAAGAGGAAGAGGAGAGAGGAGGAGGAGACAGGAGGAAGAGAGAGGATGAAGAGAGAGGAGGAAGAGAGAGGAAGAGGAGAGAGGAGGAGGAGAGAGGAGGAAGAGAGAGGAGGAAGAGAGAGGAGGAAGAGAGAGGAGTAAGATAGAGGAAGAAGAGAGAGCAGGAGGAGAGAGGAGGAAGAGAGAGGAAGAGGAGAGAGGAGCAGGAGACAGGAGGAAGACAGAGGATGAAGAGAGAGGAGGAAGAGAGAGGAAGAGGAGAGAGGAGGAAAGGAGTGGAGGAAGAGAGAGGAAGAGGAGAGAGGAGGAAGAGAGAGGAGGAAGTGAGAGGAGGAGGAGAGGGGAGGAAGAGAGAGGAAGAGGAGAGAGGAAAAGAGAGGAGGAAGAGACAGGAGGAAGAGAGAGGAGGAAGAGAGAGGAGGAAGAGATTGGTGGAAGAGAGAGGAGGAAGAGAGACGAGGAAGAGAGAGGAGGAAGAAAGAGGAGGAATAGAGAGGAAGAGGAGAGAGGAGGATAGAAGGAAGAGAGGGGAGAAAGGTAGAGGAGAAGGAGAGAGGAGGAAGCGAGAGGAATAGGAGAGTGTAGAGAGGAGGAAGAGAGAGGAGGAAGAGAGAGGAGGAAGAAAAAGGAAGAGGAGAGAGGAGGAGGAGACAGGAGGAATAGGGAGGATGAAGAGAGAGGAGGAAGAGAGAGGAAGAGGAGAGAGGAGGAAGAGAGAGGAGGAAGAGAGAGGAAGAGGAGAGAGGAGGAAGAGAGAGGAGGAAGACAGAGGAGGAAGAGAGAGGAGGAAGAGAGAGGAGGAAGAGATAGGAGGAGGAGAGAGTAGGGTGAGAGAGGAAGAGGAGAAAGGAGAGAGGAGGAAGAGAGAGGAGGAAGATAGATGAGGAAGAGTGAGGAAGAGGAGAGACGAGGAGGAGAGAGGAGGAAGAGAGAGGAGGAAGAGAGAGGAGGAATAGAGAGGAAGAGGAGAGAGGAGGAGGAGAGAGGAGGAATAGAGAGGAGGAAGAGAGAGGAGGAAGAGAGAGGAGGAAGAAAGAGGAGGAATAGAGAGGAAGAGGAGAGTGGAGGAAGAGATTGGTGGAATAGAGAGGAGGAAGAGAGAGGAGGAAGAGAGAGGAGGAAGAGAGCGGAGGAAGAGAGAGGAAGAGGAGAGAGGAGGAGAGGAGGAAGAGAGAGGAGAAATATAGAGGAGAAGGAGAGAGGAGGAAGCGAGATGAAGAGGAGAGAGGAGAGAGGAGGAAGAGAGAGGTGGAAGAGAGAGGAGGAAGAGAGGAAGAGGAGAGAGGAGGAGGAGACAGGAGGAAGAGAGAGGAAGAGGAAAGAGGAGGAGGGAGGAGGAAGAAAGAGGAGGAAGAGAGAGGAGGAAGAGAGAGGAGGAAGAGAGAGGAAGAGGAGAGAGGAGGAGGAGAGAGGACGATGAGAGACGAGGAAAAGAGACTAGGAAGAAAGAGGAGGAAGAGTAGGAGGAAGAGAGAGGAAGAGGAGAGAGGAGGAGAGAGGAGGAAGAGAGAGGAGGAAGAGAGAGGAAGAGGAGAGAAGAGGAGGAGAGAGGAGGAAGAGGGAGGAGTAAGAGACAGGAGAAGAAGAGAGGAGGAAGCGAGATGAGGAAGAGAGAGGAGAAAGAGAGAGGAAGAGGAGAGAGGAGGAGGAGAGAGGACGATGAGAGAGGAGGAAAAGCGAGTAGGAAGAGAGAGGAGGAAGAGAGAGGAGGAAGAGAGAGGAGGAAAAGAGAGGAAGAGGAGAGAAGAGGAGGAGAGAGGAGGAAGAGAGAGGAGTAAGAGACAAGAGAAGGAGAGAGGAGGAAGCGAGAGGAGGAAGAGAGAGGAGGAAGAGAGAGGAAGAGGAGAGAGGAGGAGAGAGGAGGAAGAGAGAGGAGGAAGAGAGAGGAGGAAGAGATAGGAGGAAGAGAGAAGAAGAGGAGAGAGGAGGAGGAGAGAGGAGGAAGACAGAGGAGGAAGAGAGAGGAGGAAGAGCGAGGAAGAGGAGAGAGTAGGAAGTGAGAGGAGGAAGAGAGAGGAGGAAGAGAGAGGAGGAGAGAGGAGGAAGAGAGAGGAGGAAGAGAGAGGAGGAAGAGAGAGGAAGAGGAGAGAGGAGGAGAGAGGAGGAAGAGAGAGGAGGAAGAGAATGGAGGAAGAGAGAGGAGAAAGAGAGAGGAAGAGGAGAGAAGAGGAGGAGAGAGGAGGAAGACAGAGGAGGAAGAGAGAGGAGGAAAAGCGAGGAAGAGGAGAGAGTAGGAAGTGAGAGGAGGAAGAGAGAGGAGGAAGAGAGAGGAGGAGGAGAGAGGATGAAGAGAGAGGAAGAGGAGAGAGGAGGAGAGAGGAGGAAGAGAGAGGAGGAAGAGAGAGAAGGAAGAAAGAGGAAGAGGAAGAGGAGAGAGGAGGAGGAGACAGGAGGAAGAGAGAGGATGAAGAGAGAGGAGGAAGAGAGAGGAAGAGGAGAGAGGAGGATGAGAGAGGAGGAAGAGAGAGGAGGAAGAGAGAGCAGGAAGAGAGAGGAAGAGGAGAGAGGAGGAGGACTGAGGAAGAAGAGAGAGGAGGAGGAGAGTGGAGGAAGAGAGAGGAGGAAGAGAGAGGAAGAGGAGAGAAGAGGAGGAGAGAGGAGGAAGACAGAGGAGGAAGAGAGAGGAGGAGGAGAGAGGAGGAAGAGAGAGGAAGAGGAGAGAGGAGGCAGAGAGAGGAAGAAGAGAGAGGAAGAGGAGAGAGGAGGTATAGTGAGGAGGAATATATAGGAAGAGGAGAGAGGAGGAAGTAAGAGGAGGAATGGAGAGGACGAAGAGAGTGGAGGAAGAGAGAGGAGGAAGACAGAGGTAGAGGAGAGAAGAGGAAGAGAGAGGAGGAAGACAGAGGAGGAAGAGAGAGGAGGAAGAGCGAGGAAGAGGAGAGAGTAGAAAGTGAGAGGAGGAAGAGAGAGGAGGAAGAGAGAGGAGGAGGAGAGAGGAGGAAGAGAGAGGAGGAAGAGAGAGGAGGAAGAGAGAGGAAGAGGAGAGTGTAGGAGAGAGGAGGAAGAGAGAGGAGGAAGAGAATGGAGGAAGAGAGAGGAGGAAGAGAGAGGAAGAGGAGAGAAGAGGAGGAGAGAGGAGGAAGAGTGAGGAGGAAGAGAGAGGAGGAAGTGCGAGGAAGAGGAGAGTGTAGGAAGTGAGAGGAGGAAGAGAGAGGAGGAAGAGAGAGGAGGAGGAGAGAGGAGGAAGAGAGAGGAGGAAGAGAGAGGAGGAAGAGAGAGGAAGAGGAGAGAGGAGCAGAGAGGAGGAAGATAGAGGAGGAAGAGAGAGGAGGAAGAAAGAGGAAGAGGAGAGAGGAGGAGCAGACATGAGGAAGAGAGACAATGAAGAGAGAGGAGGAAGAGAGAGGAGGAAGAGAGAGGAAGAAGAGAGAGGAGGAGGAGAGAGGAGGAAGAGAGGGGAGGAAGAGAGAGGAGGAAGAGAGAGGAAGAGGAGAGAGTAGGAGAGAGGAGGAAGAGAGAGGAGGAAGAGAATGGAGGAAGAGAGAGGAGGAAGAGAGAGGAAGAGGAGAGAAGAGGAGGAGAGAGGAGGAAGAGAGAGGAAGAGGAGAGAAGAGGAGGAGAGAGGAGGAAGAGGGAGGAGTAAGAGACAGGAGAAGAAGAGAGGAGGAAGCGAGAGGAGGAAGAGAGAGGAGAAAGAGAGAGGAAGAGGAGAGAGGAGGAGGAGAGAGGACGATGAGAGAGGAGGAAAAGCGAGTAGGAAGAGAGAGGAGGAAGAGAGAGGAGGAAGAGAGAGGAGGAAAAGAGAGGAAGAGGAGAGAAGAGGAGGAGAGAGGAGGAAGAGAGAGGAGTAAGAGACAAGAGAAGGAGAGAGGAGGAAGCGAGAGGAGGAAGAGAGAGGAGGAAGAGAGAGGAAGAGGAGAGAGGAGGAGAGAGGAGGAAGAGAGAGGAGGAAGAGAGAGGAGGAAGAGATAGGAGGAAGAGAGAAGAAGAGGAGAGAGGAGGAGGAGAGAGGAGGAAGACAGAGGAGGAAGAGAGAGGAGGAAGAGCGAGGAAGAGGAGAGAGTAGGAAGTGAGAGGAGGAAGAGAGAGGAGGAAGAGAGAGGAGGAGAGAGGAGGAGAGAGAGGAGGAAGAGAGAGGAGGAAGAGAGAGGAGGAAGAGGAGAGAGGAGGAGAGGAGGAGAGAGGAGGAAGAGAGAGGAGGAAGAGAATGGAGGAAGAGAGAGGAGAAAGAGAGAGGAAGAGGAGAGAAGAGGAGGAGAGAGGAGGAAGACAGAGGAGGAAGAGAGAGGAGGAAAAGCGAGGAAGAGGAGAGAGTAGGAAGTGAGAGGAGGAAGAGAGAGGAGGAAGAGAGAGGAGGAGGAGAGAGGATGAAGAGAGAGGAAGAGGAGAGAGGAGAGAGAGGAGGAAGAGAGAGGAGGAAGAGAGAGAAGGAAGAAAGAGGAAGAGGAAGAGGAGAGAGGAGGAGGAGACAGGAGGAAGAGAGAGGATGAAGAGAGAGGAGGAAGAGAGAGGAAGAGGAGAGAGGAGGATGAGAGAGGAGGAAGAGAGAGGAGGAAGAGAGAGCAGGAAGAGAGAGGAAGAGGAGAGAGGAGGAGGACTGAGGAAGAAGAGAGAGGAGGAGGAGAGTGGAGGAAGAGAGAGGAGGAAGAGAGAGGAAGAGGAGAGAAGAGGAGGAGAGAGGAGGAAGACAGAGGAGGAAGAGAGAGGAGGAGGAGAGAGGAGGAAGAGAGAGGAAGAGGAGAGAGGAGGCAGAGAGAGGAAGAAGAGAGAGGAAGAGGAGAGAGGAGGTATAGTGAGGAGGAATATATAGGAAGAGGAGAGAGGAGGAAGTAAGAGGAGGAATGGAGAGGACGAAGAGAGTGGAGGAAGAGAGAGGAGGAAGACAGAGGTAGAGGAGAGAAGAGGAAGAGAGAGGAGGAAGACAGAGGAGGAAGAGAGAGGAGGAAGAGCGAGGAAGAGGAGAGAGTAGAAAGTGAGAGGAGGAAGAGAGAGGAGGAAGAGAGAGGAGGAGGAGAGAGGAGGAAGAGAGAGGAGGAAGAGAGAGGAGGAAGAGAGAGGAAGAGGAGAGTGTAGGAGAGAGGAGGAAGAGAGAGGAGGAAGAGAATGGAGGAAGAGAGAGGAGGAAGAGAGAGGAAGAGGAGAGAAGAGGAGGAGAGAGGAGGAAGAGTGAGGAGGAAGAGAGAGGAGGAAGTGCGAGGAAGAGGAGAGTGTAGGAAGTGAGAGGAGGAAGAGAGAGGAGGAAGAGAGAGGAGGAGGAGAGAGGAGGAAGAGAGAGGAGGAAGAGAGAGGAGGAAGAGAGAGGAAGAGGAGAGAGGAGCAGAGAGGAGGAAGATAGAGGAGGAAGAGAGAGGAGGAAGAAAGAGGAAGAGGAGAGAGGAGGAGCAGACATGAGGAAGACAGACAATGAAGAGAGAGGAGGAGAGAGGAGAGGAGGAAGAGAGAGGAAGAAGAGAGAGGAGGAGGAGAGAGGAGGAAGAGAGGGGAGGAAGAGAGAGGAGGAAGAGAGAGGAAGAGGAGAGAGTAGGAGAGAGGAGGAAGAGAGAGGAGGAAGAGAATGGAGGAAGAGAGAGGAGGAAGAGAGAGGAAGAGGAGAGAAGAGGAGGAGAGAGGAGGAAGAGAGAGGAGGAAGTGCGAGGAAGAGGAGAGAGTAGGAAGTGAGAGGAGGAAGAGAGAGGAGGAAGAGAGAGGAGGAGGAGAGAGGAGGAAGAGAGAGGAGGAAGAGAGAGGAGGAAGAGAGAGGAAGAGGAGAGAGGAGGATAGAGGAGGAAGAGATAGGAGGAAGAGAGAGGAGGAAGAAAGAGGAACAGGAGAGAGGAGGAGGAGACAGGAGGAAGAGAGAGGATGAAGATAGAGGAGGAAGAGAAAGGAAGAGGAGAGAGGAGGAGGAGAGAGGAGGAAGAGAGAGGAGGAAGAGAGAGGAGGAAGAGAGAGGAGGTAAAGAGAGGAAGAGGAGAGAAGAGGAGGAGAGAGGAGGAAGAGAGGGGAGGAAAAGAGAGGAGGAAGAGAGAGGAGGAGGAGAGAAGAGGAGGAGAGAGGAGGAAGAGAGAGGAGGAAGATAGAGGAAGAGGAGAGAGCAGGAGGAGAGAGGAGGAGGAGACAGGAGGAAGAAAGGGGATGAAGAGAGAGGAGGAAGAGAGAGGAGGAAGAGAGAGGAAGAGGAGAGAGGAGGAGGAGAGCGGAGGAAGAGAGAGGAGGAAGAGACAAGAGAAGGAGAGAGGAGGAAGCGAGAGGAGGAAGAGAGAGGAAGAGGAGAGAGGAGGAGAGAAGGAAGAGAGAGGAGGAAGAGACAGGAGGAAAAAAGAGGAGTAAGAGAGAAGAGAAGGAGAGAGGAGGAAGCGAGAGGAAGAGGAGAGAGTAGGAAGAGAGAGGAAGAGGAGAGAGGAGAAGGAGATAGGAGGAAGAGAGAGGATGAAGAGAGAGGAGGAAGAGAGAGGAGGAAGAGAGAGGAGGAGGAAGAGAGAGGATGAAGAGAGAGGAGGAAGAGAGAGGAGGAAGAGAGAGGAGGAGGAGAGAGGAGGAGAGAGAAGGAAGAGAGAGGAGGAAGAGAGAGCATGAAGAGAGAGGAAGAGGAGAGTGGAGGAAGAGATTGGAGGAAGAGAGAGGAGGAAGAAAGAGGAGGAAGAGAGAGCAGGAAGAGAGAGGAGGAAGAGAGAGGAGGAAGAGAGAGGAGTAAGAGAGAGGAGGAAAAAGAGGAGGAAGAGAGAGGAAGAGGAGAGTGGTGGAAGAGATTGCTGGAAGAGAGAGGAGGAAGAGAGAGGAGGAAGAGAGAGGAAGAGGAGAGAGGAGGAGGAGAGAGGAGGAAGACAGAGGAGGAAGAGAGAGGAGGAAGAGCGAGGAAGAGGAGAGAGTAGGAAGTGAGAGGAGGAAGAGAGAGGAGGAAGAGAGAGGAGGAGGAGAGAGGAGGAAGAGAGAGGAGGAAGAGAGAGGAGGAAGAGAGAGGAAGAGGAGAGAGGAGGAGAGAGGAGGAAGAGAGAGGAGGAAGAGAGAGGAGGAAGAGCGAGGAAGAGGAGAGAGTAGAAAGTGAGAGGAAGAAGAGAGAGGAGGAAGAGAGAGGAGGAGGAGAGAGGAGGAAGAGAGAGGAGGAAGAGAGAGGAGGAAGAGAGAGGAGGAAGAGAGAGGAAGATGGGAGAGGAGGAGAAGAGAGGAGGAAGAGAGGAGGAAGAGAGAGGAGGAAGAGAGAGGAGGAAGAAAGAGGAAGAGGAGAGAGGAGGAGTAGACATGAGGAAGAGAGAGGATGAAGAGACAGGAGGAAGAGAGAGGAAGAGGAGAGAGGAGGAGGAGAGAGGAGGAAGAGAGAGAAGGAAGAGAGAGGAGGAAGAGAGAGGAGGAAGAGAGAGGAGGAAGAGAGAGAGTTAGAGGAGAGAGGAGGAGGACTGAGGAAGAAGAGAGAGGAGGAGGAGAGAGGAGGAAGAGAGAGGAGGAAGAGAGAGGAAGAAGAGAGAGGAGGAGGAGAGAGGAGGAAGAGAGAGGAGGAAGAGAAAGGAGGAGGAAGCAGGATGAAGACAGAGGAAGAGGAGAGAGGAGGAGAGAGGAGGAAGAGAGACAAGGAAGAGAGAAGAGGAAGAGAGAGGAAGAGGAGAGTGGAGGATGAGAGAGGAAGAGGACAGTGGAGGAGCACTGAGGAAGAAGAAAGAGGAGGAACAGAGAGGAGGAAGAGAGAGGAGGTAGAGAGAGGAAGAGGAGAGAAGAGGAGGAGAGAGGAGGAAGAGAGGGGAGGAAGAGAGAGGAGGAAGAGAGAGGAAGAGGAGAGAGTAGGAGAGAGGAGGAAGAGAAAGGAGGAAGAGAATGGAGGAAGAGAGAGGAGGAAGAGAGAGGAAGAGGAGAGAAGAGGAGGAGAGAGGAGGAAGACTGAGGAGGAAGAGAGAGGAGGAAGTGCGAGGAAGAGGAGAGAGTAGGAAGTGAGAGGAGGAAGAGAGAGGAGTTAGAGAGAGGAGGAGGAGAGAGGAGGAAGGGAGAGGAGGAAGAGAGAGGAGGAAGAGTGAGGAAGAGGAGAGAGGAGGAGAGAGGAGGAAGAGAGAGGAGGAAGAGAGAGGAGGAAGAGACAGGAATAGGAGAGAGGAGGATGAGAGAGGAAGAGGACAGAGGAGGAGGACTGAGGAAGAAGAAAGAGGAGGAACAGAGAGGAGGAAGAGAGAGGAGGTAGAGAGAGGAAGAGGAGAGAAGAGGAGGAGAGAGGAGGAAGAGAGGGGAGGAAAAGAGAGGAGAAAGAGAGAGGAGGAGGAGAGAGGAGAAAGAGAGAGGAAGAGGAGAGAGGAGGAGAGAGGAGGAAGAGCGAGGAGGAAGAGAGAGGAGGAAGAGAGAGGAGGAAGATAGAGGAAGAGGAGAGAGCAGGAGGAGAGAGGAGGAGGAGACAGGAGGAAGAAAGAAGATGAAGAGAGAGGAGGAAGAGAGAGGAGGAAGAGAGAGGAAGAGGAGAGAGGAGGAGGAGAGCGCAGGAAGAGAGAGGAAGAGGAGAGAGGAGGAAGAGAGAGGAGGAAGTGAGAGGAGGAGGAGAGAGGAGGAAGAGAGAGGAAGAGGAGAGAGGAAAAGAGAGGAGGAAGAGAGAGGAGGAAGAGAGAGGAGGAAGAGAGAGGAGGAAGAGATTTGTGGAAGAAGAGAGAGGAGGAAGACAGAGGAGGAAGAGAGAGGAGGAAGAAAGAGGAGGAATAGAGAGGAAGAGGAGAGAGGAGGATTGGAGGAAGAGAGGGGAGTAAGGTAGAGGAGAAGGAGAGAGGAGGGAAGCGAGAGGAAGAGGAGAGAGGAGAGAGGAGGAAGAAAGAGGAAGAGGAGAGAGGAGGAGGAGACAGGAGGAAGAGAGAGGATAAAGAGAGAGGATGAAGAGAGAGGAAGAGTAGAGAGGAGGAGGAGAGAGGAGGAAGAGAGAGGAGGAAGAGAGAGGAGAAGAGAGAGGAGGAAGAGATAGGAGGAGGAGAGAGTAGCGTGAGAGAGGAAGAGGAGAAAGGAGAGAGGAGGAAGAGAGAGGAGGAAGATAGATGAGGAAGAGAGAGGAAGAGGAGAGACGAGGAGGAGAGAGGAGGAAGAGAGAGGAGGAAGAGAGAGGAGGAATAGAGAGGAGGAAGAGAGAGGAGGAAGAGAGAGGAGGAAGAAAGAGGAGGAAGAGAGAGGAAGAGGAGAGTGGAGGAAGAGATTGGTGGAAGAGAGAGGAGGAAGAGAGAGGAGGAAGAGAGAGGAGGAAGAGAGAGGAGGAAGAGAGAGAAAGATGAGAGAGGAGGAGAAGAGAGGAGGAAGAGAGAGGAGGAAAAGAGAGGAGGAAGAGAGAGGAGGAAGATAGAGGAGGAAGAGAGAGGAAGAGGAGACAGGAGGAGAGGAGGAAGAGAGAGGAGTAAGATAGAGGAGAAGGAGAGAGGAGGCAGCGAGATGAAGAGGAGAGAGGAGGAGGAGAGAGGAAGAGAGAGGAAGAGGAAAGAGGAGGAGGGAGGAGGAAGAGAGAGGAGGAAGAGAGAGGAGGAAGAGAGAGGAAGAGGTGGTTGGAGGAAGAGATTAGATGAAGAGAGAGGAGGAAAAGAGAGGAGGAAGAGAGAGGAAGAGGAGAGAGGAGGAGAGAGGAGGAAGAGAGAGGAGGAAGAGAGGGGAGGAAGAGAGAGGAGGAAGAGAGAGGATGAGGAGAGAGGAGGAGGAGAGAGGACGATGAGAGACGGGGAAAAGAGACTAGGAAGATAGAGGAGGAAGAGAGAGGAGGAAGAGAGAGGAAGAGGAGAGAGGAGGAGAGAGGAGGAAGAGAGAGGAGGAAGAGAGAGGAGGAAGAGCGAGGAAGAGGAGAGAGTAGAAAGTGAGAGGAAGAAGAGAGAGGAGGAAGAGAGAGGAGGAGGAGAGAGGAGGAAGAGAGAGGAGGAAGAGAGAGGATGAAGAGATAGGAAGATGGGAGAGGAGGAGAAGAGAGGAGGAAGAGAGGAGGAAGAGAGAGGAGGAAGAGAGAGGAGGAAGAGAGAGGAGGAAGAGAGAGGAAGAGGAGAGAGGAGGAGAGAGGAGGAAGAGAGAGGAGGAAGAGAGAGGAAGAGGAGAGAAGAGGAGGAGAGAGGAGGAAGAGAGAGGAGGAAGAGACAGGAGAAGAAGAGAGGAGGAAGCGAGAGGAGGAAGAGAGAGGATAAAGAGAGAGGAAGAGGAGAGAGGAGGAGGAGAGAGGACGATGAGAGAGGAGGAAAAGAGAGTAGGAAGAGAGAGGAGGGAGAGAGAGGAGGAAGAGAGAGGAGGAAGAGAGAGGAAGAGGAGAGAAGAGGAGGAGAGAGGAGGAAGAGAGAGGAGTAAGAGACAAGAGAAGGAGAGAGGAGGAAGCGAGAGGAGGAGAGAGAGGAAGAGGAGAGAGGAGGAGAGAAGGAAGAGAGAGGAGGAAGAGAGAGGAGGAAAAAAGAGGAGTAAGAGAGAAGAGAAGGAGAGAGGAAGAAGCGAGAGGAAGAGGAGAGAGTAGGAAGAGAGAGGAAGAGGAGAGAGGAGAAGGAGATAGGAGGAAGAGAGAGTATGAAGAGAGAGGAGGAAGAGAGAGGAGGAAGAGAGAGGAGGAGGAGAGAGGAGGAAGAGAGAAGAAGAGGAGAGAGGAGGAGGAGAGAGGAGGAAGAGAGAGGAGGAAGAGACAGGAGGAAGAGAGAGCAAGAGGAGAGAGGAGGAGAGAGAAGGAAGAGAGAGGAGGAAGAGAGAGCATGAAGAGAGAGGAAGAGGAGAGTGGAGGAAGAGTTTGGAGGAAGAGAGAGGAGGAAGAAAGAGGAGGAAGAGAGAGCAGGAAGAGTGAGGAGGAAGAGAGAGGAGGAAGAGAGAGGAGAAAGAGAGAGGAGGAAAAGGAGGAGGAAGAGAGAGGAAGAGGAGAGTGGTGGAAGAGATTGCTGGAAGTGAGAGCAGGAAGAGAGAGGAGGAAGAGAGAGGAAGAGGAGAGAGGAGGAGGAGAGAGGAGGAAGACAGAGGAGGAAGAGAGAGGAGGAAGAGCGAGGAAGAGGAGAGAGTAGGAAGTGAGAGGAGGAAGAGAGAGGAGGAAGAGAGTGGCGGAAGAGAGAGGAAGAGGAGAGAGGAGGAGAGAGGAGGAAGAGAGAGGAGGAAGAGAATGGAGGAAGAGAGAGGAGGAAGAGAGTGGAAGAGGAGAGATGAGGAGGAGTTAGGAGGAAGACAGAGGAGGAAGAGAGAGGAGGAAGAGCGAGGAAGAGGAGAGATTAGAAAGTGAGAGGAGGAAGAGAGAGGAGGAAGAGAGAGGAGGAGGAGAGAGGAGGAAGAGAGAGGAGGAAGAGAGAGGAGGAAGAGAAAGGAAGATGAGAGAGGAGGAGAAGAGAGGAGGAAGAGAGAGGAGGAAAAGAGAGGAGGAAGAGAGAGGAGGAAGAGAGAGGAGGAAGAGAGAGGAGAAGGAGAGAGGAGGAAGCGAGATGAAGAGGAGAGAGGAGAGAGGAGGAAGAGAGAGGTGGAAGAGAGAGGAGGAAGAGAGGAAGAGGAGAGAGGAGGAGGAGACAGGAGGAAGAGAGGGGAAGAGGAAAGAGGAGGAGGGAGGAGGAAGAGAGAGGAGAAAGAGAGAGGAGGAAGAGAGAGGAAGAGGAGGTTGGAGGAAGAGATTAGATGAAGAGAGAGGAGGAAAAGAGAGGAGGAAGAGAGAGGAAGAGGAGAGAGGAGGAGAGAGGAGAAGAGAGAGGAGGAAGAGAGAGGAGGAAGAGAGAGGAGGAAGAGAGAGGAAGAGGAGAGAGGAGGAGGAGAGAGGACGATGAGAGACGGGGAAAAGAGACTAGGAAGAGAGAGGAGGAAGAGAGAGGAGGAAGAGAGAGGAAGAGGAGAGAAGAGGAGGAGAGAGGAGGAAGAGAGAGGAGGAAGAGAGAGGAGAAAGAGAGAGGAAGAGGAGAGAGGAGGAGGAGAGAGGACGATGAGAGAGAAGGAAAAGAGAGTAGGAAGAGAGAGGAGGAAGAGAGAGGAGGAAGAGAGAGGAGGAAGAGAGAGGAAGAGGAGAGAGAGTGCAGAGAGGAGAAGAGAGAGGAGGTAAGAGACAAGAGAAGGAGAGAGGAGGAAGCGAGAGGAGGAAGAGAGAGGAAGAGGAGAGAGGAGGAGAGAAGGAAGAGAGAGGAGAAAGAGAGAGGAGGAAAAAGAGGACTAAGAGAGAAGAGAAGGAGAGAGGAGGAAGCGAGAGGAAGAGGAGAGAGTAGGAAGAGAGAGGAAGAGGAGAGAGGAGAAGGAGATAGGAGGAAGAGAGAGAGGAAGAGCGAGGAGGAGGAGAGAGGAGGAAGAGAGAGGAGGATGAGAGAGGAGGAAGATAGAGGAAGATGAGAGAGGAGGAGAAGAGAGGAGGAAGAGAGAGGAGGAAAAGAGAGGAGGAAGAGAGAGGAGGAAGAGAGAGGAGGAAGAGAGAGGAAGAGGAGAGAGGAGGAGAGGAGGAAGAGAGAGGTGTAAGATAGAGGAGAAGGAGAGAGGAGGAAGCGAGATGAAGAGGAGAGAGGAGAGAGGAGGAAGAGAGAGGTGGAAGAGAGTGGAGGAAGAGAGAGGAGGAAGAGAGAGGAGGAAGAGAGAGGAGGAAGAGAGAGGAGGAAGAGAGACGAGGAAGAGACAGGAGGAGGATTGAGGAGGAAGAGAGAGAAGGAAGAGACAGAAGGAATAGAGACGAGGAAGAGAGAGGAAGAGGAGAGAGGAGGAAGAGAGAGGAGGAAGAGTAAAGAGAAGGAGAGAGGAGGAAGAGAGAGCAGGAAGAGAGAGCAGGAGGAGAGAGGAAGACAGAGAGGAAGAGAAGAGAATAGGAAGAGAGAGGAGGAAGAGAGAGGAGGAAGAGACAGAAGGAATAGAGACGAGGAAGAGAGAGGAAGAGGAGAGAGGAGGAAGAGAGAGAGAGGAAGAGTAAACAGAAGGAGAGAGGAGGAAGAGAGAGGAGGAAGAGAGAGGAGGAAGAGAGAGGAGGAAGAGAGAGGAGGAAGAGAGAGGAAGAGGAGAGTGGAGGAAGAGAGAGGAGGATGAGAGAGGAGAAAGAGGAGAAGGAGAGAGGAGGAACAGAGAGGAGGAAGAGAGAGGAAGAAGAGAGGAGGAATAGAGAGGAGGAGGAGAGAGGAGGAAGAGTACAGAGAAGTAGAGAGGAGGAAGAGAGAGGAGGAAAAGAGAGGAAGAGGAGAGAGGAAAAGGAGAGAGGAGGAACAGAGAGGAGGAAGGAAGGGAGTAAAAGAAGAGAGGAGGAAGAGAGAGGGAGGAGAGAGGAGGAAGAGAGAGGAGGAAGAGAGAGGAGTAATAGAGAGGAAGAAGAGAGAGTAGGAAGAGAGAGGAGGAAGAGAGAGGAAGAGGAGAGAGGAGGAGGAGAGAGGAGGAGGAGAGAGGAGGAAGAGTGAGGAGGAAGAGACAGGAGGAAGAGAGTGGAGGAAGAGAGAGAAAAAGGAGAGAGGAGGAAGAGAGAGGAGGAAGAGAGAAGAAGAGGAGAGAGGAGGAAGAGAGAGGAAGAAGATAGAGGAGCAAGAGAGAGTAGGAAGATAGAGGAGGACGAGAGTGGAGGAAGAGAGAGGAAGAGGAGAGAGGAGGAAGAGAGAGGAGGAGGAGAGAGGAGGAAGAGAGAGGAAGAGGAGAGAGGAGGAGGAGAGTGGAGGAAGAGATAGGAGGAAGAGAGAGGAGGAAGAGAGAGGAGGAAGAGACAAGAGGAAGAGAGACGAGGAAGAGAGAGGAGGAACAGAGAGGAGGAAGAGAGAGGAAGAGGAGAGAGGCGGAAGAGACAGGAGGAACAGAGAGGAGGAAGAGAGAGGAGGAAGAGAAAGGAGGAAGAGTAAAGAGAAGGAGAGAGGAGGAAGAGAGAGGAACAGGAGAGAGGAAGAGGAGAGAGGAAGAGAGAGAGGAAGAGGAGAGAGAAGGAAGAGAGAGGAGGATGAGATAGGAGGAAGACAGAGGAGAAGGAGAGAGGAGGAACAGAGATGAGGAAGAGAGTGAAAGAATAGAGGAGGAAGAGAGGAGGAGGAGAGAGGAGGAAGAGAGAGGAGGAAGAGAGAGGAGTAATATAGAGGAAGAGGAGAGAGGAGGAAGAGAGAGGAGGAAGAGTGAGGAGGAAGAGACAGGAGGAAGAGAGAGGAGGAAGAGAGAGAAAAAGGAGAGAGGAGGAAGAGAGAGGAGGAAGAGAGAGGAGGAAGAGAGAGGAAGAAGATAGAGGAGGAAGAGAGAGGATGAAGAGAGAGGAAGAGGAGCGAGGAGAAAGAGAGAGGAGGAAGAGAGAGGAGGAAGAGAGAGGAGGAGGAGCGCGGAGGAAGAGAGAGGAGGAAGAGAGAGGAGGAAGAGAGAGGAGGAAGAGAGAGGAATAAGAGAGGAGGAAGAGAGAGGAGGAGGAGAGAGGAGGAAGAGAGAAGAGGAAGAGAGGAAGAGGAGAGAGAAGGAGGAGAGAGGAGGAAGAGAGAGGAGGAATAGAGAGGAGGAAGAGAGAGGAGGAAAAGAGAGAATAAGGAGAGAGGAGGAAGAGAGAGGAGGAAGAGAGAGGAAGAGGAGAGTGGAGGAAGAGAGAGGAAGAAGAGAGAGGAGGGGGAGAGAGGAGGAAGTGAGAGGAGGAAGAGAGAGGAGGAGGAGATAGACGGAAGAGAGAGGAGAAAGAGAGAGGAGGAAGAGAGAGGAGGAAGAGAGAGGAGGAAGAGTAAGAGAAGAAGAGAGGAGGAAGAGAGAGCAGGAAGACATAGGAGGAGGAGAGAGGAAGAGAGAGAGGAAGAGGAGAGAGGAGGAGGAGAGGGGAGGAAGAGAGAGGAGGAAGACAGAGGATGAAGAGAGAAAAAAAGCAGAGAGGAGGAAGAGAGAGGAAGAGGAGGGAGGAGAAAAGAGAGGAAGAAGACAGAAGAGGGGAGAGAGGAGGAAGGGTGAGGAGGAACAGAGAGGAGGAAGAGAGAAGAAGTGGAGAAGAGGAAGAGAGTGGAGGAAGAGAGAGGAAGAGGAGAGAGGAGGAGCTGAGAGTAGGAAGAGAGGGGAGGAAGAGAGAGGAGGAAGAGAGAAATAAAGGAGAGAGGAGGAAGAGAGAGGAGGAAGAGAGAGGAAGAGGAGAGAGGAGGAAGAGAGAAGAAGAAGAGAGGAGGGGGAGAGAGGAGGAAGTGAGAGGAGGAAGAGAGAGGAGTAAGAGTGAGGAGGAAGATAGAGGAAGAATAGAGAGGAGGAAGAGAGAGGAGGAAGAGAGAGGAAGAGGAGAGAGGACGAAGAGAGAGGAAGAAGAGAGACAAGGGGAGAGAGGAGGAAGGGAGAGGAGGAATAGAGTGGAGGGAGAGGAGGAAGAGAGAGGAGTAATAGAGCGGAAGAGTAGAGAGGAGTAACAGAGAGGAAGAGGAGAGAAGAGGAAGAGAAAGGAGGAAGTGAGAGGAAGAGGAGAGAGCAAGAGGAGAGAGGAGGAAGAGAGGAGGAAGAGAGAAGAAGAGGAAAGTGTAGGAAGAGAGAGGAGGAGAACAGAGGAGGAAGAGAGAGGAGGAAGAGAGAGTTGGAGAAGAGAGGGGGAAGAGAGAGCAGGAAGAGAGAGGAGGAAGAGAGAGTAAGAGGAGAGACGAGGAAGAGAGAGGAGGAAGAGTGAGGAGGAAGAGAGACGAGGAAGAGAGAGGAGGAAGAGAATGGAGGAAGAGTAAAGAGAAGGACAGAGGAGGAAGAGAGAGAAGGAAGACAGAGGAAGAGAACAGAGGAAGAGAGAGAGGAAGAGGAGAGAGGAGGAAGAGAGAGGGGGATGAGAGAGGAGGAAGACTGAGGAGACGGAGAGAGGAGAAACAGAGAGAAGGAAGACAGTGGAAGAAGAGAGGAGGAAGAGAGAGGAGGAGGAGAGAGGAGGAAGAGAGAGGAGGAAGAGAGATGAAGAGGAGAGAGGAGGAAGAGAGAGGAAGAGGAGAGAGGAGGAAGAGAGAGGAGGAAGAGAGAGGAAGAGGAGACAAGAAGAGGCAGAAGAGGAAGAGAGAGGAGGAAGATAGAGGAGTAAGAGAGAGGAGGAAGAGAGAGGAGGAAGAGAGAGGAGGGGGAGAGAGGAGGCAGAGAGAGGAGGAAGAGACAGGAGGAAGAGAGAGGATGAAGTGAGCGGAAGAAGAGAGAGGAGGAGGAAAGAGGAAGAGGAGCAAGGAGGAAGAGAGAGGAGTAAGAGGAGGAATAGAGAGGAGGAAGAGAAAGGAGGAGGAGAGAGAAGGAAGAGAAAGGAGGAAGAGAGAGGAGGAAGAGAGAGGAGGAAGAGAGACGAGGAGAGCGGAGGTAGAGAGAGGAGCAAGAGAGAGGAAGAGGAGAAAGGAGAAAGAGGAAGGAAGAAAAGAGAGGAGGAAGGGAGAGTAGGAAGAGAGAGGAGGAAGAGAAAGGAGGAGGAGACAGAAGGAAGAGAGAGGAAGAAGAGAGAGGAGGAGGAGAGAGGAGGACGAGAGAGGAGGTAGAGACAAGAGGAAGAGAGAGGAGGAAGAGAGAGGAGGAACAGAGAAGAAGAGGAGAGAGGAGGAAGAGAGAGAAGGAAGAGAGAGGAGGAAGAGAGAGGAAGAGGAGATAGGAGGAACAGAGAGGAGGTAGAGAGAGGAGGAAGGGAGAGGAGGAAGAGAGAGGAGGAAGAGAGAGGAGGAATACAGAGGCGGAAAAGAGAGGAAGAGGAGAGAGGAGGAGGAGAGAGGAGGAAGAGACAGGAGGAAGAGAGAGGAGGACGAGAGAGGAGGAAGAGACAAGAGGAAGAGAGAGGAGGAAGAGAGACGAGGAAGAGAGAGAAGGAAGAGAGAGGAAGAGGAGAGAGGAGGAAGAGAGAGGAGGAAGAGAGACAATGAAGGGATAGGAGGAGGAGAGAGGAGGAAGAGAGAGTTGAGGAAGAGACTTGAGCAATAGAGAGGAGGAAGAGAGAGGAAGAGGAAAGAGGAGGAAGAGAGAGGAGGAAGAGAGAGGAGGAAGAAAGAGGTGGAGGAGAGAGGAGGAAGAGAGAGGAAGACTAGAGAGGACGAAGAGATAGGAGGAAGAAAGAGGAGAAAGAGAGAGGCGGAATAGAGAGGAGGAAGAGAGAGAAGGAAGAGAGAGGAGGAAGAGAGAGGAGGAAGAGGAAGGAGGAAGAGAGAGGAAGAGGAGAGTGGAGGAAGAAAATGGAGAAACAGAGAGGAAGAGGAGAGAAATGGAAGAGAGAGGAGGAAGAGAGAGGAGGAGAAGAGAGAAGGAAGAGAGAGGAGGAAGAGAGAGGAGGAAGAGAGAGATGAAGAGAGAGGACGAAGAGAGTGGAGGAAGAGAGAGGAGGAAGAGAGATGAAGAAGAGAGCGGAGTAGAAGAGAGGAGGAAGGCAGAGGAGGAAGAGAGAGGAGGAAGAGAGAGGAGGAAGACAGCGGAGGAAGAGAGAGGAAGCGGAGAAGAGGAAGGGAGAGGAGGAAGAGAGAGGAAGAGGAGAGAGGAGGAAGAGAGAGGAGGAAGAGAGAGGAGGAAGAGAGAGGAGGAAGAGAGAAAAAAGGAGAAAAGAGGAATAGAGAGGAGGAAGAGAGAGGAAGGGGAGAGAGGAGGATGAGACAGGAAAAGAGAGAGGAGGGGAGAGAGGTGGAAGTGAGAGGAGGAAGAGAGAGGAGGTAGACAGAGTACGAAGAGAGGAAGAGGAGAGAGGAGTAATGGAGAGGTAGAGGAGAGAGGAGGAAGAGAAAGGAAGAAGTGAGAGGAAGAGGAGAGAGCAAGAGGAGAGAGGAGGAAGAGACAGGAGGAAGAGAGAGGAAGAAGAGAGAAGAAGAGGAAAGAGGAGGAAGAGAGAGGAGAAAGAGAGACGAGGAAGAGAGAGTAAGAGGAGAGAGGAGGAAGAGAGAGGAGGAGGAGAGAGAAGTAAGAGAGAGGAGAAAGAGAGAGGAGGAAGAGAGAGTAGGAAGAGAGAGGAGGAAGAGAGAGGAAGAGGAGAGTGTTGGAGGAGAGAGGAGGAGAGGGGAGGAAGAGAGAGGAGGAAGAGAAAGGAGAAAGAGAGAGGACAAAGAGAGATGAGGAAGGGAGAGTAGAAAGAGAGAGGAAATAGAGAGAGGAGGAATGCAGAGGAGGAACAGAGAGGAAGAGGAGAGAGGAGGAGAGAGGAGGAAGAGATAGGAGGACGAGAGAGGAGGAAGAGAAAGGAAGAAGAGAGAGGAGGAAGAGACAGGAAGAGGAGAAAAGAGGAGGAGAGAGGAGGAAGAGTGAGGAGGAAGAGAGAAGAGGAAGAGAGAGGAGCAAAGTAGAGGAACAGGAGAGAGGAGGAGAGAGGAGGAAGAGAGAGGAAGAGGAGACAGCAGGAAGAGAGAGGAGGAAGAGAGAGGAGGAAGAGAGAGGAGGAAGAGACAGGAAGAGGAGAGAGGAGGAAGAGAGAGGAGGAAGAGAGAAGAACAGGGGAGAGGAGGAGGAGAGAGGAGGAAGAGGGAGGAAGACGTGAGGGGAGGAAGACAGAGGAAGAGGAGAGAAGAAGAGGAGAGAGCAGGAAGAGTGAGGAGGAAGAGAGAGAAGGAATAGAGAAGAGGAAGAGAGAGTAGGAAGAGCTAGGAAGAGGAGAGAGGACGAAGAGAGAGGAGGAAGAGAAAGGAGGAAGAGAGAGGAGGGGGAGAGTGGAGGAAGAGAGAGGAGGAAGAGAGAGGAAGAGGAGAGAGGAGGAAGACAGAAAAGGAACAGACAGGAAAAGAGAGAGGAGGAAGAGAGACGAGGAGTAGAGAGGAGGAAGAGAGAGGAAGAAGAGAGAGAAGGAAGAGAGAGGAGGAAGGGAGAGGAGGAAGAGAGAGGAAGAGGAGAGAGGAGGAAGACAGAAAAGGAAGAGACAGGAAAAGAGAGAGGAGGAAGAGAGACGAAGAGGAGAGAGGAGGAAGAGAGAGGAGGAAGAGAGAGGAAGAGGAGAGAGGAGGAAGAGAGAGGAGGAAGAGAGAGGAGGAAGAGAGAGAAGGAAGAGAGAGGAGGAAGAGAGAGGAAGAGGAGAGAGGAGGAGGATAGAGGAGGAAGAGAGAGAAGGAAGAGAGAGGAGCAAGAGAGAGGAGGAAGAGAGAGCAGGAAGAGAGAGAAAAAGGAGTGAGGAGGAAGAGAGAGGAGAAACAGAGAGGAAGAAGAGAGAGGAGGAAGAGAGAGGAGGAAGAGAGAGGAGGAAGAGAGAGGAGGAGTAGAGAGGAGGAAGAGAGAGGAGGAGGAGAGTGGAGGAAGAGAGAGGAGGAAGAGAGAGGAGGAATAGAGAGGATTAAGAGAGAGGAAGAGGAGAGAGGGGGAAGAGAGAGGAGGAAGAGAGAGGAGGAATAGAGAGGAGGAAGAGAGAGGGGGAAGAGAGAGGAAGAGGAGAGATGAGTAACAGAGAGGAGTAATAGAGATGAAGACGAGAGAGGAGGAAGAGAGAGGAGGAAGAGAGACGAGGAAAAGAGACGAGGAAGACAGAGAAAAAAGAGAGAGGAATAAGAGAGAGGAGGAAGAGAGTTGAGGAAGAGAGAGGAGGAAGAGAGAGGAGGAGGAGAGAGGAGGAAGAGAGAGGAGGAAGAGCGAGGAAGAGCAGAGAGGAGGAAGAGATAGGAAGAAGAGAGGGGAGGAAGAGAGTGGAGGAGGAGAGAGGAGGAAGAGAGAGGAGGAAGAGAGAGGAGGAAGAGACAGGAGGAGGATTGAGGAGGAAGAGAGAGAAGGAAGAGACAGAAGGAATAGAGACGAGGAAGAGAGAGGAAGAGGAGAGAGGTGGAAGAGAGAGGAGGAAGAGTAAAGAGAAGGAGAGAGGAGGAAGAGAGAGCAGGAAGAGAGAGCAGGAGGAGAGAGGAAGACAGAGAGGAAGAGAATAGAATAGGAAGAGAGAGGAGGAAGAGAGAGGAGGAAGAGAGAGGAGGAAGAGAGAGGAGGAAGAGAGAGGAGGAAGAGAGAGGAAGAGGAGAGTGGAGGAAGAGAGAGGAGGATGAGAGAGGAGAAAGAGGAGAAGGAGAGAGGAGAAACAGAGAGGAGGAAGAGAGAGGAAGAAGAGAGGAGGAATAGAGAGGAGGCGGAGAGAGGAGGAAGAGTAAAGAGAAGTAGAGAGGAGGAAGAGAGAGGAGGAAAAGAGAGGAAGAGGAGAGAGGAAAAGGAGAGAGGAGGAACAGAGAGGAGGAAGGGAGTAAAAGAAGAGAGGAGGAAGAGAGAGGGAGGAGAGAGGAGGAAGAGAGAGGAGGAAGAGAGAGGAGTAATAGAGAGGAAGAGGAGAGAGTAGGAAGAGAGAGGAGGAAGAGAGAGGAAGAGGAGAGAGGAGGAGGAGAGAGGAGGAAGAGTGAGGAGGAAGAGACAGGAGGAAGAGAGTAGAGGAAGAGAGAGAAAAAGGAGAGAGGAGGAAGAGAGAGGAGGAAGAGAGAGGAAGAGGAGAGAGGAGGAAGAGAGAGGAAGAAGATAGAGGAGCAAGAGAGAGTAGGTAGATAGAGGAGGAGGAGAGTGGAGGAAGAGAGAGGAAGAGGAGAGAGGAGGAAGAGAGAGGAGGAGGAGAGAGGAGGAAGAGAGAGGAAGAGGAGAGAGGAGGAGGAGAGTGGAGGAAGAGACAGGAGGAAGAGAGAGGAGGAAGAGAGAGGAGGAAGAGACAAGAGGAAGAGAGAGGAGGAAGAGAGAGGAGGAAGAGAGAGGAGGAAGAGAGAGGAAGAGTAGAGAGGAGGAAGAGAGAGGAAGAAGACAGAGGAGGGGGAGAGAGGAAGAAGAGAGAGGAGGAAGAGAGACGAGGAAGAGAGAGGAGGAACAGAGAGGAGGAAGAGAGAGGAAGAGGAGAGAGGCGGAAGAGACAGGAGGAACAGAGAGGAGGAAGAGAGAGGAGGAAGAGAAAGGAGGAAGAGTAAAGAGAAGGAGAGAGGAGGAAGAGAGAGGAAGAGGAGAGAGGAAGAGGAGAGAGGAAGAGGAGAGAGGAAGAGAGAGAGGAAGAGGAGAGAGAAGGAAGAGATAGGAGGATGAGATAGGAGGAAGACAGAGGAGAAGGAGAGAGGAGGAACAGAGAGGAGGAAGAGAGTGAAAGAAGAGAGGAGGAAGAGAGGAGGAGGAGAGAGGAGGAAGAGAGAGGAGGAAGAGAGAGGAGTAATATAGAGGAAGAGGAGAGAGGAGGAAGAGAGAGGAGGAAGAGAGAGGAAGAGGAGAGAGAACGAGGAGAGAGGAGGAAGAGTGAGGAGGAAGAGACAGGAGGAAGAGAGAGGAGGAAGAGAGAGAAAAAAGAGAGAGGAGGAAGATAGAGGAGGAAGAGAGAGGAAGAAGATAGAGGAGGAAGAGTGTGGATTAAGAGAGAGGAAGAGGAGCGAGGAGAAAGAGAGAGGAGGAAGAGAGAGGAGGAGGAGCGAGGAGGAAGAGAGAGGAGTAAGAGAGAGGAGGAAGAGAGAGGAGGAAGAGAGAGGAGAAAGAGAGAGGAGGCAGAGAGAGGAGGGAGAGAGAGGAGGAATAGAGAGGAGAAAGAGAGAGGAAGAGGAAAGTGTAGGAAAAGAGAGGAGGACGAGAGAGGAAGGAGAGAGAGTAGAAGGAGAGCGGAGGAACACAGAGGAGGAGGAGAGAGGAAGAAGAGAGTACGAAGAGAGAGGAGGAGGAGAGAAGAGAAAGAGAGAGGGGGAAGAGAGAGGAAGAAGATAGAGGAGGAAGAGAGTGGATGAAGAGAGAGGAAGAGGAGAGAGGAGAAAGAGAGAGGAGGAAGAGAGAGGAGGAAGAGAGAGGAGGAGGAGAGAGGAGGAAGAGAGAGGAGGAAGAAAGAGGAGGAAGAGAGAGGAGGAAGAGAGAGGAGAAAGAGAGAGGAGGGGGAGAGAGGAGAGGGAGAGAGGAGGAATAGAGAGGAGGAAGAGAGAGGAAGAGGAAATTGTAGGAAAAGAGAGGAGGACGAGAGAGGAAGGAGAGAGAGTAGAAGGAGAGCGGAGGAACAGAGAGGAGGAAGAGAGAGGAAGAAGAGAGTAGGAAGAGAGAGGAGGAGGAGAGAGGAGGAAGAGAGAAGAGGAAGAGAGGAAGAGGAGAGAGAAGGAGGAGAGAGGAGGAAGAGAGAGGAGGAATAGAGAGGAGGAAGAGAGAGGAGGAAAAGAGAGAAAAAGGAGAGAGGAGGAAGAGAGAGGAGTAAGAGAGAGGAAGAGGAGAGAGGAGGAAGAGAGAGGAAGAAGATAGAGGAGGGGGAGAGAGGAGGAAGTGAGAGGAGGAAGAGAGAGGAGGAGGAGATAGACGGAAGAGAGAGGAGAAAGAGAGAGGAGGAAGAGAGAGGAGGAAGAGAGAGGAGGAAGAGTAAAGAGAAGAAGAGAGGAGGAAGAGAGAGCAGGAAGACAGAGGAGGAGGAGAGAGGAAGAGAGAGAGGAAGAGGAGAGAGGAGGAGGAGAGGGGAGGAAGAGAGAGGAGGAAGACAGAGGATGAAGAGAGAAAAAAAGCAGAGAGGAGGAAGAGAGAGGAAGAGGAGGGAGGAGAAAGAGAGAGGAAGAAGACAGAAGAGGGGAGAGAGGAGGAAGGGTGAGGAGGAACAGAGAGGAGGAAGAGAGAAGAAGTGGAGAAGAGGAAGAGAGTGGAGGAAGAGAGAGGAAGAGGAGAGAGGAGGAGCTGAGAGGAGGAAGAGAGGGGAGGAAGAGAGAGGAGGAAGAGAGAAATAAAGGAGAGAGGAGGAAGAGAGAGGAGGAAGAGAGAGGAAGAGGAGAGAAGAGGAGGAGAGAGGAGGAAAAGAGAGGAGAAAGAGACAGGAAGAGTAGATAGGAGGAACAGAGAGGAGGTAGAGAGAGGAGGAAGAGAAAGGAGGAAGAGAGAGGAGGAAGAGAGAGGAGGAATAGAGAGGAGGAAGAGAGAGGAAGAGGAGAGAGGAGGAGGAGAGAGGAGGAAGAGACAGGAGGAAGAGAGGAGGAAGAGAGAGGAGGACGAGACAAGAGGAAGAGAGAGGAGGAAGAGAGACGAGGAAGAGAGAGGAGGAAGAGAGAGGAAGATGAGAGAGGAGGAAGAGAGAGGAGGAAGAGAGACGATTGTGGTGGTTTGACCTTGGCTAAATGCCAGGTACCCACCAAGTCGCTCTATCACTTCCCCCCCTTTTCCCCTTTTTTTCTCAATAGGGCAAAGAAGGGAAAGAAAATAAGATAGGAAAACAAAACAACCCTTGTGGGTAAAACAACAGCAGTTTTAATATAAGCAAAGCGAAGCAAAGGTCCGCACGCGGAAGCAAAAAAAAGAAAACAGATTTATTCTCTACTTCCCATGAACAGGCGATGTCGGGCCTTCTCAGGAAGCAGGGCTCCAATACGCGTAGTGGTTGCCTCGGAGGACCAAGGGTGACCCCACCCCCTTTCTCCTTTCTCCCAGCTTTATACTGAGCAGACGTCATATGGTATGGAATATCCCTTTGGTCAGTTCGGGTCAGCTGTCCTGGTTGTGTCCCCTCCCAAGATCTTGCCCACCCCGTCCCACTGGGGGGGGGGGAAATGTCAGAAAGAGCCTTGGTGCTGTGTAAGCACTACTCAGCAGTAGCCACAACACCAGTGTGCTATCAACACCCTGCCAGCTCCCAACATAAAACACAGCACCATGAGGGCTGCTACAGGGGAAAACCAATTCTGGCTCAGCCAGACCCGGTACAACGATGAAGAGATAGGAGGAGGAGAGAGGAGGAAGAGAGAGTTGAGGAAGAGACAGGAAGAATAGAGAGGAGGAAGAGAGAGGAAGAGGAAAGAGGAGAAAAGGAGAGGAGGAAGAGAGAGGAAGAGGAGAGAGGAGGAGGAGAGAGGAGGAAGAGAGAGGAAGAGGAGAGAAGAGGAAAAGAGAGAGGAAAAAGAGAGAGGAGGGGGAGAGAGGAGGAAGAGAGAGGAGGAAGAGAGAGGAAGAGGAGAGAGGAGGGAGAGAGAGGAGGAAGAGAGAGGAGGAAGAGAGAGGAGGAAGAGAGAGAGGAAGAGTAAAGAGAAGGAGAGAGGAGAAAGAGAGAGGAGGAAGAGAGAGGAGGAAGAGAGAGGAGGAAGAGAAGAGGAGAGGAGAGAGGATGAAGAGAGAGGAGGAAGAGAGAGGAGAAAGAGAGAGGAGGAAGAGAGAGAAGGAAGAGAGAGGAGGAAGAGAGAGGTGTAATAGAGAGGAAGAGGAGAGAGGAGGGAGAGAGAGGATAAAGAGAGAGGAAGATGAGAGAGGAGGAGGAGAGAGGAGGAAGAGTGAGGAGGAAGAGAGAGGAGGAAGAGAGAGGAGGAAGAGAGAGGACGAAGAGAGAGGAGGAAGATAGAGGAAGAAGAGAGAGGAGGAAGAGAGAGGAGAAAGAGAGAGGACGAAGAGAGAGGAGGAAGGGAGAGTAGAAAAAGAGAGGAAAAAGACAGAGGAGGAAGGGAGAGGAGGAAGAGAGAGGAAGAGGAGAGAGGAGGAGAGAGGAGGAAGAGAAAGGAGGAAGAGAGAGGAGGAAGAGACAGGAAGAGGAGAGAAGAGGAGGAGAGAGGAGGAAGAGTGAGGAGGAAGAGAGAAGAGGAAGAGAGAGGAGGAAAGTAGAGGAAGAGGAGAGAGGAGGAGAGAGGAAGAAGAGAGAGGAGGAAGAGAGAGGAAGAGGAGAGAGCAGGAAGAGAGAGGAGGAAGAGAAAGGAGGAAGAGAGAGGAGGAAGAGACAGGAAGAGGAGAGAGGAGGAAGAGAGAGGTGGAAGAGAGAGGAACAGGAGAGAGGAGGAGGAGAGAGGAGGAAGAGGGAGGAAGACGAGAGAGGAGGAAGAGAGAGGAAGAGGAGAGAAGAAGAGGAGAGAGGAGGAAGAGAGAGGAGGAAGAGAGAGGAGGAAGAAAGAAGAGGAAGAGAGAGTAGGAAGAGCGAGGAAGAGGAGAGAGGAGGAAGAGAGAGGAGGAAGAGAGAGGAGGAAGAGAGAGGAGGGGGAAAAGGAGGAAGAGAGACGAGGAAGAGACAGGAGGAATAGAGAGGAGGAAGAGAGAGGATGTGTGGAGGGGAGGAAGAGAGAGGAGGAAGAGAGAGGAGGAAGACAGAGAAGGAAGAGAGAGGAGGAAGAGAGAGGAGGAAGAGAGAGGAGGAAGAGAGAGGAGGAAGAGAGAGGAGGAGGAAAGAGGAAGAGGAGCAAAGAGGAATAGAGTGGAGAAAGAGAGATGAGGAAGAGAGAGGAGGAAGAGAGAGGAGGAAGAGAGAGGAGGAAGAGAGAGGAGGAAGAGAATGGAAGAGAGAGGAAGAGGAGAGAGGAGGAAGAGAGAGGAGTAAGACAGAGGAGGAAGAGAGAGGAGGAAGAGAGAGGAGGAGGAGAAAGGAGGAAGAGAGAGGAGGAAGAGAGAGGAGGAAGAGAGAGAAGGAAAGGAGAGGAGGAAGAGAGAGGAGGAAGGAGAGGACTAATAGAGAGGAAGAGGAGAGAGGAGGAAGAGAGAAGAGGAAGAGAGGAAGAGAAGAGAGGAGGATGAGAGAGGAGGAGGAGAGAGAAGGAAGAGAGAGGAGGAAGAGAGAGTAGGAAGAGCGAGGAAGAGGAGAGAGGAGGAAGAGAGAGGAGGAAGAGAGAGGAGGAAGAGAGAGGAGGGGGAAAAAGAGGAAGAGAGACGAGGAAGAGACAGGAGGAATAGAGAGGAGGAAGAGAGAGGATGTGTGGAGGGGAGGAAGAGAGAGGAGGAAGAGAGAGGAGGAAGAGAGAGAAGGAAGAGAGAGGAGGAAGAGAGAGGAGGAAGAGAGAGGAGGAAGAGAGAGGAGGAAGAAGAGAGGAGGAGGAAAGAGGAAGAGGAGCAAAGAGGAACAGAGTGGAAGAAGAGAGATGAGGAAGAGAGAGGAGGAAGAGAGAGAGGAAGAGAGAGGAGGAAGAGAGAGGAGGAAGAGAATGGAAGAGAGAGGAAGAGGAGAGAGGAGGAAGAGAGAGGAGTAAGACAGAGGAGGAAGAGAGAGGAGGAAGAGAGAGGAGGAGGAGAAAGGAGGAAGAGAGAGGAGGAAGAGAGAGGAGGAAGAGAGAGAAGGAAAGGAGAGGAGGAAGAGAGAGGAGGAAGGGAGAGGACTAATAGAGAGGAAGAGGAGAGAGGAGGAAGAGAGAAGAGGAAGAGAGAGGAAGAGAAGAGAGGAGGATGAGAGAGGAGGAGGAGAGAGAAGGAAGAGAGAGGAGGAAGAGAGAGGAGGAAGTGAGAGGAGGAAGAGAGAGGAGGAAGAGAGAGGAGCAAGAGAGAGGAAGAGGAGAGAGGAGAAAGAGAGAGGAAGAAGAGAGAGGAGCAAGAGAGAGGAAGAAGAGAGAGGAGAAAGAGAGAGGAAGAAGAGAGAGGAGGAAGAGAGAGGAGAGAAAGAGGAAGAGGAGCAAGGAGGAAGAGAGAGGAGGAAGAGAATGGAAGAAGAGAGAGGAAGAGGAGAGAGGAAGAGGAGAGAGGAGGAAGAGAGAGGTGAAGAGAGAGGAGGAAGAGAGAGGAGGAAGAGAGAGGAGGAAGAGAGAGGAGGAAGAGAGAGGAGGAATAGAGAGGAGGAAGAGAGAGGAGGAAGAGAGAGGAGGAAGAGAGAGGAAGAGGAGAGAGGAGGATGAGAGAGGTTTAAGAGTCTGGAAGAGCAGAGAGGAGGAAGAGAGAGGAGGAAGAGAGAGGCGGAAGAGTGAGGAGGAAGGGAGAGGAGGAAGATAGAGGAGGAAGAGAGAGGAGGAAGAGAGAGGAGGAAGAGAGAGGAAGAGGAGAGAGGAGGAAGACAGAGAAGGAAGAGACAGGAGAAAGAGAGAGGAGGAAGAGAGACGAGGAGGAGAGAGGAGGAAGAGAGAGGAGGAAGGCAGAGGACGAAGAGAGAGTATGAAAAGAGAGGAAGAGGAGAGAGGAGGAAGAAAGAGGAGGAAGAGAGAACAGGAAGAGAGAGGAGGAAGAGTGAGGAAGAGGACAGTGTTGGAGGAGAGACGAGAAGAGAGAGGAAAAAAGAGAGGAGGAAGAGAGAGGAAGAGGAGAGAGGAGGAAGAGAGGGAGAGAGGAGGAGGAGAGAGGAGGAAGAAAAAGAAGGAGTAGAGAGGAGGAAGAGAGAGGAAGAGAAGAGAGGAGGAAGAGAGATGAGGAAGAGAGATGAGGAAGAGAGAGGAGGAGGAGAGAGGAGGAAGAGAGAGGAGGAGGAGTGAGATGGAAGACAGAGGAGGAAGAGAGAGAGGAGAAGAGAGAGGAGGAGGAGAGAGGAGGAATAGAGAAGAGGAGGAGAGGGAAGGAAGAGAGAAGAGCAGGAGAGTGGAGGAAGAGAGAGGAGGAGGACAGAGGAGGAAGAGAGGGAGAGAGGAGGAGGAGAGAAGAGGAAGAAAGCGGAGTAGTAGAGAGGAGTAAGAGAGAGGAAGAGGAGAGCGGAGGAAGAGAGAGGAGAAAGAGAGAGGAGGAAGCGACAGGAAGAGGAGAGAGGAGTAAGAGAGAGGAGGAAGAGAGGAGGAAGAGAGTGGATGAGGAGAGAGGAGGAAGAGAGAGGAGGAAGAGAGAGGAGGAAGAGAGGAGGAACAGAGAGGAAGAGGAGAGAGGAGGAAGAGAGAGGAGGAAGAGAGAGGAGGAAGAGAGAGGAAGAGGAGAGAGGAGGAAGACAGGGAGAGAGGAGGAGGAGAGAGGATGAAGAAAGAGGAGAAGTAGAGAGGAGGAAGAGAGAAGAAGAGGAGAGAGGACGAAGAGAGAGGAGGAAGAGAGAGGAGAAAGAGAGTGGAGGAAGAGAGAGGAAGAGGAGAGAGGAGAAAGAGAGAGGAGAAAGAGAGAGGAGGAAGAGAGAGGAGGAAGAGAGAGGAGAAAGAGAGGGGAAGAGGAGAGAGGACGAAGAGAGAGGAGGAAGAGAGAGTAGGAAGAGAGAGGAGGAGGAGAGAGGAGGAAGAGAGGGAGAGAGGAGGAACAGAGAGGAGGAAGAAAGAGGAGGAGTAGAGAGGAGGAAGAGAGAGGAAGAGGAGAGAGGAGGAAGAGAGAGGAGGAAGAGAGAGGAGGAAGAGAGAGGAGGAGAAGAGAGGAGGAAGAGAGAGGAGGAGGAGAGGGAAGGAAGAGAGAAGAGCAGGAGAGTGGAGGAAGAGAGAGGAGGAAGAGAGAGGAGTAAGAGAGAGGAGGAGGACAGAGGAGAAGAGAGGGAGAGAGGAGGAGGAGAGAAGAGGAAGAAAGAGGAGGAGTAGAGAGGAGGAAGAGAGAGGAAAAAGAGAGAGGAGGAAGAGAGAGGAGGAAGAGAGAGGAAGAGGAGAGAGGAGGAAGAGAGAGGAGGAAGAGAGGAGGAAGAGAGTGGAAGAGGAGAGAGGAGGAAGAGAGAGGAGGAAGAGAGAGGAAGAGGAGAGAGGAGGAAGAGAGAGAAAGAGGAGAGAGGAGGAAGAAAGTGGAAGAGGAGAGAGGAGGAAGAGAGAAGAGGAAGAGAGAGGAGAAAAAGAGAGGAGGAAGAGAGAGGAAGAGGAGAGAGTAGTAAGAGAGAGGAGGAAGAGAGGAGGAAGAGAGTGGAGGAGGAGAGAGGAGGAAGAGAGAGGAGGAAGAGAGAGGAGGAAGAGAGGAGGAAGAGAGGAGGAGGAGAGAGGAGGAAGAGAGAGGAGGAAGTGAGAGGAGGAAGAGAGAGGAGGAAGAGAGAGGAAGAGGAGAGAGGAGGAAGAGAGAGTAGGAAGAGTGAGGAGGAAGAGAGAGGAAGAGGAGAGAGGAGGAAGAGAGAGGAGGAAGAGAGAGAAGGAAGAGAGAGGAAGAAGAGAGAGGAGGAAGAGAGGGAGAGAGTAGGAGGAGAGAGGAGGAAGAAAGAGGAGGAGGAGAGAGGAGGAAGAGAGAGGAAAAGGAGTAAGGAGGAAGAGAGAGGAGGAAGAGAGAGGAGGATGAGAGAGGAGGAAGAGAGAGGAGGAAGAGAGAGGAAGAGGAGAGGAAGAGGAGTGAGAGAGTAGTAGGAGAGAGGGAAAGAAAGAGGAGGAGTAGAGAGGAGGAAGAGATAGGAAAAGGAGAGAGGAGGAGAGAGAGGAGGAAGAGAGCGGAGGAAGAGAGAGGAAGACGAGAGAGGACGAAGAGAGAGGATGAAGAGAGAGGAGGAAGAGAGAGGAGGAAGAGAGAGGAGGAAGAGAGAGGAAGACGACAGAGGAGTAATAGAGAGGAAGAGGAGAGAGGAGGAAGAGAGAGGAGGAAGAGAGAGGAAGAGGAGAGAGGAAGAGGAGAGAGGAGGAAGAGAGTGAGAGAGTAGTAGGAGAGAGGAGAAAGAAAGAGGAGGAGTAGAGAGGAGAAAGAGAGAGGAAAAGGAGAGAGGAGGAAGAGAGAGGAGGAAGAGAGAGGAGGAAGAGAGAGGAGGAAGAGAGGAGGACGAGAGTGGAGGAGGAGAGAGGAGGAAGAGAGAGGAGGAAGAGAGAGGAGGAAGAGAGAGGAAGAGGAGAGAGGAGGAAGAGAGAGGAGGAAGAGAGAGGAGGAAGAGAGAGGAGGAAGAGAGAGGAAGAGGAGAGAGGAGGAAGAGAGAGGAGGAAGAGTGAGGAGGAAGAGAGAGGAAGAGGAGAGAGGAGGAAGAGAGAGGAGGAAGAGAGAGGAGGAAGAGAGAGGAAGAGGTGAGAGGAGTAAGAGAGGAGGAAGAGAGGAGGAAGAGAGTGGAAGAGGAGAGTGGAGGAAGAGAGAGGAGGAAGAGAGAGGAGGAAGAGAGGAGGAAGAGAGAGGAGGAGGACAGAGGAGGAAGAGAGAGGAGGAAGAGAGAGGAGGAAGAAAGAGGAAGAGGAGAGAGGAGGAAGAGAGGGAGAGAGGAGGAGGAGTGAGGAGAAGAAAGAGGAGGAGTAGAGAGGAGGAAGAGAGAGGAAGAGGAGACAGGAGGAAGAGAGAGGAAGAAGAGAGGAGGAAGAGAGTGGAGGAAGAGAGAGGAGGAAGAGAGAGGAGGAAGAGAGAGGAAGAGGAGAGAGGAGGAAGAGAGAGTAGGAAGAGTGAGGAGGAAGAGAGAGGAAGAGGAGAGGGGAGGAAGAGAGAGGAGGAAGAGAGAGGAAGAAGAGAGAGGAAGAGGAGAGAGGAGGAAGAGAGAGAAGAGGAGAGAGGAGGAAGAAAGAGGAAGAGGAGAGAGGAGGAAGAGAGAAGAGGAAGAGAGAGGAGAAAGAGAGAGGAGGAAGAGAGAGGAAGAGGAGAGAGTAGTAAGAGAGAGGAGGAAGAGAGGAGGAAGAGAGTGGAGGAGGAGAGAGGAGGAAGAGAGAGGAGGAAGAGAGAAGAGGAAGAGAGGAGGAAGAGAGAGGAGGAGGAGAGAGGAGTAAGAGAGAGGAGGAAGAGAGAGGAGGAAGAGAGAGGAAGAGGAGAGGAGGAAGAGAGGGAGAGAGTAAGAGGAGAGAGGAGGAAGAAAGAGGAGGAGTAGAGAGGAGGAAGAGAGCGGAAAAGGAGAGAGGAGGAAGAGAGAGGAGGAAGAGAGAGGAGGAAGAGAGAGGAAGAGGAGAGAGGAGGAAGAGAGAGGAGGAAGAGAGAGAGAGAGGAGGAGGAGAGAGGAGGAAGAAAGAGGAGGAAGAGAGAGGAGGAAGAGAGAGGAAGAGGAGAGAGGAGGAAGAGAGAGGAGGAAGAGAGAGGAGGAAGAGAGAGGAAGAGGAGACAGGAGGAAGAGAGTGGAGGAAGAGAGAGGAGGAAGAGAGAGGAAGAGAGAGAGGAAGAGGAGAGAGGAGGAAGAGAGAGGAGGAAGAGAGGAGGAAGAGAGTGGAGGAGGAGAGAGGAGGAAGAGAGAGGAGGAAGAGAGAGGAGGAAGAGAGGAGGAAGAGAGAGGAAGAGGACGAGAGGAGGAAGAGAGAGGAGGAAGAGAGAGAAGGAAGAGAGAGGAAGAGGAGAGAGGAGGAAGAGAGAGGAGGAAGAGAGGAGGAAGAGAGTGGAAGAGGAGAGAGGATGAAGAGAGAGGAGGAGAGAGAGGAAGAAGAGAGAGGAAGAGGAGAGAGGAGGAAGAGAGAGGAGGAAGAGAGGAGGAAGAGAGTGGAGGAGGAGAGAGGAGGAAGAGAGAGGAGGAAGAGAGAGGAGGAAGAGAGAGGAAGAGGAGAGAGAAGGAAGAGAGGGAGAGAGTAGGAGGAGAGAGGAGGAAGAAAGAGGAGGAGGAGAGAGGAGGAAGAGAGAGGAGGAGGAGAGAGGAGGAAGAGAGAGGAGGAAGAGAGAGGAGGTAGAGAGAGGAAGAAGAGAGAGGAAGAGGAGAGAGGAGAAGAGAGAGGAGGAAGAGAGAGGAGGTAGAGAGAGGAGGAGGAGGGAGGAGGAATAGAGAAGAGGAGGAGAGGGAAGGAAGAGAGAAGAGCAGGAGAGTGGAGGAAGAGAGAGGAGGAGGACAGAGGAGGAAGAGAGGGAGAGAGGAGGAGGAGAGAAGAGGAAGAAAGAGGAGTAGTAGAGAGGAGGAAGCGAGAGGAAGAGGAGAGAGGAGGAAGAGAGAGGAGAAAGAGAGAGGAGGAAGCGAGAGGAAGAGGAGAGAGGAGGAAGAGAGAGGAGAAAGAGAGTGGAGGAAGAGAGGAGGAAGAGAGTGGAGGAGGAGAGAGGAGGAAGAGAGAGGAGAAGAGAGAGGAGGAAGAGAGGAGGAAGAGAGAGGAAGAGGAGAGAGGAGGAAGAAAGAGGAGGAAGAGAGAGGAGGAAGAGAGAGTAGGAAGAGAGAGGAAGAGGAGAGAGGAGGAAGAGAGGGAGAGAGGAGGAGGAGAGAGGAGGAAGAAAGAGGAGGAGTAGAGAGGAGGAAGAGAGAGGAAGAGGAGAGAGGAGGAAGAGAGAGGAGGAAGAGAGAGGAGGAAGAGAGAGGAGGAAGAGAGGAGTACGACAGTGGAGGAGGAGAGAGGAGGAAGAGAGAGG
Organism: Strix occidentalis; assembly: GCA_030819815.1. NCBI lineage: Eukaryota > Metazoa > Chordata > Aves > Strigiformes > Strigidae > Strix > Strix occidentalis. The sequence continues at coordinate 54,648 of JASWHU010000236.1, read as the reverse complement.
AGGAAGAGAGAGGAGGAAGAGAGAGGAAGAGGAGAGAGGAGGAAGAGAGAGGAGGAAGAGAGAGGAGGAAGAGTGAGGAGGAAGAGAGAGGAAGAGTAGAGAGGAGGAAGAGAGAGGAGGAAGAGTGAGGAGGAAGAGAGAGGAAGAGGAGAGAGGAGGAAGAGAGGGAGAGAGGAGGAGGAGAGAGGAGGAAGAAAGAGGAGGAGTAGAGAGGAGGAAGAGAGAGGAAGAGGAGAGAGGAGGAAGAGGAGGAGGAAGAGAGAGGAGGAAGAGAGATGAAGAAGAGAGGAGGAAGAGAGTGGAGGAGAGAGAGTAGGAAGAGAGTGGAGGAAGAGAGAGGAGGAAGAGAGAGGAGGAAGAGAGAGGAGGAAGAGAGAGGAAGAGGAGAGAGGAGGAAGAGAGAGTAGGAAGAGTGAGGAGGAAGAGAGAGGAAGAGGAGAGAGGAGGAAGAGAGAGGAGGAAGAGAGAGGAAGAAGAGAGAGGAAGAGGAGAGATGAGTAAGAGAGAGGAGGAAGAGAGGAGGAAGAGAGTGGAAGAGGAGAGAGGAGGAACAGAGAGGAGGAAGAGAGAGGATGAAGAGAGGAGGAAGAGAGAGGAGGAGGAGAGAGGAGGAAGAGAGAGGAGGAAGAGAGAGAAGGAAGAGATAGGAAGAAGAGAGAGGAGGAGTGAGGGGAGAGAGTAGGAGGAGAGAGGAGGAAGAAAGAGGAGGAGGAGAGAGGAGGAAGAGAGAGGAAAGGAGAAAGGAGGAAGAGAGAGGAGGAAGAGAGAGGAGGAGAGCGAGGAGGAAGAGAGAGGAGGATGAGAGAGGAAGAGGAGAGAGGAGGAAGAGAGTGTGAGAGTTGTAGGAGAGAGGAGAAAGAAAGAGGAGGAGTAGAGAGGAGGAAGAGATAGGAAAAGGAGAGAGGAGGAAGAGAGAGGAGGAAGAGAGCGGAGGAAGAGAGAGGAAGACGAGAGAGGACGAAGAGAGAGGATGAAGAGAGAGGAGGAAGAGAGAGGAGGAAGAGAGAGGAGGAAGAGAGAGGAAGACGACAGAGGAGTAATAGAGAGGAAGAGGAGAGAGGAGGAGAGAGAGGAGGAAGAGAGAGGAAGAGGAGAGAGGAAGAGGAGAGAGGAGGAAGAGAGAGGAGGAAGAGAGAGGAGGAAGAGAGAGGAGGAATAGAGAGGGGGAAGAGAGGAGGAAGAGAGTGGAGGAGGAGAGAGGAGGAAGAGAGAGGAGGAAGAGAGAGGAGGAAGAGAGAGGAGGAAGAGAAAGGAGGAAGAGAGAGGAGGAAGAGAGAGGAGTAAGAGAGGAGGAAGAGAGTGGAAGAGGAGAGAGGAGGAAGAGAGAGGAGGAAGAGAGAGGAGGAAGAGAGAGGAGGAAGAGAAAGGAGGAAGAGAGAGGAGGAAGAGAGAGGAGTAAGAGAGGAGGAAGAGAGTGGAAGAGGAGAGAGGAGGAAGAGAGGAGGAAGAGAGTGGAAGAGGAGAGAGGAGGAAGAGAGAGGAGGAAGAGAGAGGTAGAAGAGAGAGGAAGAGGAGAGAGGAGGAAGAGAGAGGAAGAAGAGAGGAGGAAGGGAGTGGAGGAGGAGAGAGGAGGAAGAGAGAGGAGGAAGAGAGAGGAGGAAGAGAGGAGGAAGAGAGAGGAGGACGAGAGAGGAGAAAGAGAGAGAAGGAAGAGAGAGGAAGAGGAGAGAGAAGGAAGAGAGGGAGAGAGTAGGAGGAGAGAGGAGGAAGAAAGAGGAGGAGGAGAGAGGAGGCAGAGAGAGGAGGAGAAGAGAGGAGGAAGAGAGAGGAGGAAGAGAGAGGAAGAGGAGAGAGGAGGAAGAGAGAGGAGGAAGAGAGAGGAGTAAGAGAGAGGAAGAAGAGAGAGGAAGAGGAGAGAGGAGGAAGAGAGAGGAGGAAGAGAGAGGAGGAATAGAGAAGAGGAGGAGAGGGAAGGAAGAGAGAAGAGCAGGTGAGTGGAGGAAGAGAGAAGAGGAGGACAGAGGAGGAAGAGAGGGAGAGAGGAGGAGGAGAGAAGAGGAAGAAAGAGGTGTAGTAGAGAGGAGGAAGCGAGAGGAAGAGGAGAGAGGAGGAAGAGAGCGAAGAAAGAGAGAGGAGGAAGCGAGAGGAAGAGGAGAGAGGAGTAAGAGAGTGGAGGAAGAGAGGAGGAAGAGAGTGGAGGAGGAGAGAGGAGGAAGAGAGAGGAGAAGAGAGAGGAGGAAGAGAGGAGGAAGAGAGAGGAAGAGGAGAGAGGAGGAAGAGAGAGGATTAAGAGAGAGGAGGAAGAGAGAGGAGAAGAGAGAGGAAGAGGAGAGAGGAGGAAGAGAGGGAGAGAGGAGGAGGAGAGAGGAGGAAGAAAGAGGAGGAGTAGAGAGGAGGAAGAGAGAGGAAGAGGAGAGAGGAGGAAGAGAGAGGAGGAAGAGAGAGGAGGAAGAGAGAGGAGGAAGAGAGGAGGACGAGAGTGGAGGAGGAGAGAGGAGGAAGAGAGAGGAGGAAGAGAGAGGAGGAAGAGAGAGGAAGAGGAGAGAGGAGGAAGAGAGAGGAGGAAGAGAGAGGAGAAGAGAGTGGAGGAAGAGAGAGGAAGAGGAGAGGAGGAAGAGAGAGGAGGAAGAGTGAGGAGGAAGAGAGAGGAAGAGGAGAGAGGAGGAAGAGAGAGGAGGAAGAGAGAGGAGGAAGAGAGAGGAAGAGGAGAGAGGAGTAAGAGAGAGGAGGAAGAGAGGAGGAAGAGAGTGGAAGAGGAGAGAGGAGGAAGAGAGAGGAGGAAGAGAGAGGAGGAAGAGACGAGGAAGAGAGAGGAGAAGGACAGAGGAGGAAGAGAGAGGAGGAAGAGAGAGGAGGAAGAGAAAGGAGGAAGAGAGAGGAGGAAGAGAGAGGAGTAAGAGAGGAGGAAGAGAGTGGAAGAGGAGAGAGGAGGAAGAGAGAGGAGGAAGAGAGAGAAGGAAGAGAGAGGAAGAGGAGAGAGGAGGAAGAGAGAGGAGGAAGAGAGGAGGAAGAGAGTGGAAGAGGAGAGAGGAGGAAGAGAGAGGAGGAGAGAGAGGAGAAGAGAGAGGAAGAGGAGAGAGGAGGAAGAGAGAGGAAGAAGAGAGGAGGAAGGGAGTGGAGGAGGAGAGAGGAGGAAGAGAGAGGAGGAAGAGAGAGGAGGAGAGAGAGGAGGAAGAGAGGAGGACGAGAGAGGAGAAAGAGAGAGAAGGAAGAGAGAGGAAGAGGAGAGAGAAGGAAGAGAGGGAGAGAGCAGGGAGGAGAGAGGAGGAAGAAATAGGAGGAGGAGAGAGGAGGAAGAGAGAGGAGGAAGAGAGAGGAGGAGAGAGAGGAGGAAGAGAGAGGAAGAGGAGAGATGAGGAAGAGAGAGGAGGAAGAGAGAGGAGTAAGAGAGAGGAAGAAGAGAGAGGAAGAGGAGAGAGGAGGAATAGAGAAGAGGAGGAGAGGGAAGGAAGAGAGAAGAGCAGGTGAGTGGAGGAAGAGAGAAGAGGAGGACAGAGGAGGAAGAGAGGGAGAGAGGAGGAGGAGAGAAGAGGAAGAAAGAGGAGTAGTAGAGAGGAGGAAGCGAGAGGAAGAGGAGAGAGGAGGAAGAGAGAGGAGGAAGAGAGAGGAGGAAGAGAGAGGAGGAAGAGAGGAGGACGAGAGGAGAGGAGGAGAGAGGAGGAAGAGAGAGGAGGAAGAGAGAGGAGGAAGAGGAAGGAAGAGGAGAGAGGAGGAAGAGAGAGGAGGAAGAGAGAGGAGGAAGAGAGAGGAGGAAGAGAAAGGAAGAGGAGAGAGGAGGAAGAGAGAGGAGGAAGAGTGAGGAGGAAGAGAGAAGAAGAGGAGAGAGGAGGAAGAGAGAGGAGGAAGAGAGAGGAGGAAGAGAGAGGAAGAGGAGAGAGGAGTAAGAGAGAGGAGGAAGAGAGGAGGAAGAGAGTGGAAGAGGAGAGAGGAGGAAGAGAGAGGAGGAAGAGAGAGGAGGAAGAGAGGAGGAAGAGAGAGGAGGAGGACAGAGGAGGAAGAGAGAGGAGGAAGAGAGAGGAGGAAGAAAGAGGAAGAGGAGAGAGGAGGAAGAGAGGGAGAGAGGAGGAGGAGAGAGGAGGAAGAAAGAGGAGGAGTAGAGAGGAGGCAGAGAGAGGAAGAGGAGAGAGGAGGAAGAGAGAGGAAGAAGAGAATAGGAAGAGAGTGGAGGAAGAGAGAGGAGGAAGAGAGAGGAGGAAGAGAGAGGAGGAAGAGAGAGGAGGAAGAGAGAGGAGGAAGAGAGAGGAAGAGGAGAGAGGAGGAAGAGAGAGTAGGAAGAGTGAGGAGGAAAAGAGAGAAAGAGGAGAGAGGAGGAAGAGAGAGGAGGAAGAGAGAGGAAGAAGAGAGAGGAAGAGGAGAGAGGAGTAAGAGAGAGGAGGAAGAGAGGAGGAAGAGAGTAGAAGAGGAGAGAGGAGAAGAGAGAGGAGAAGAGAGAGGAGGAAGAGAGGAGAAGAGAGAGGAGGAGGAGAGAGGAGGAAGAGAGAGGAGGAAGAGAGAGAAGGAAGAGAGAGGAAGAAGAGAGAGGAGGAAGAGAGGGAGAGAGTAGGAGGAGAGAGGAGGAAGAAAGAGGAGGAGGAGAGAGGAGGAAGAGAGAGGAGGAAGAGAGAGGAGGAAGAGAGAGGAGGAAGAGAGAGGAAGAGGAGAGAGGAGGAAGAGAGAGGAGGAAGAGAGAGGAGTAAGAGAGAGGAAGAAGAGAGAGGAAGAGGAGAGAGGAGGAAGAGAGAGGAGGAAGAGAGAGGAGGTAGAGAGAGGAGGAGGAGAGAGGAGGAATAGAGAAGAGGAGGAGAGGGAAGGAAGAGAGAAGAGCAGGAGAGTGGAGGAAGAGAGAGGAGGAGGACAGAGGAGGAAGAGAGAGGAGGAAGAGAGAGGAAGAGGAGAGAGGAGGAAGAGAGGGAGAGAGGAGGAGGAGAGAGGAGGAAGAAGAGGAGGAGTAGAGAGGAGGAAGAGAGAGGAAGAGGAGAGAGGAGGAAGAGAGAGGAGGAAGAGAGAGGACGAAGAGAGAGGAAGAGGAGAGAGGAGGAAGAGAGAGGAGGAAGAGAAAGGAGAAAGAGAGGAAGAGAGAGAGGAGGAAGAGAGAGGAGGAAGAGAGAGGAGAAAGAGAGAGGAGGAAGCGAGAGGAAGAGGAGAGAGGAGTAAGAGAG
>JASWHU010000236.1:0-49470 GCA_030819815.1 Strix occidentalis | reverse complement strand
GGAAGAGAGAAGAGCAGGAGAGTGGAGGAAGAGAGAGGAGGAGGACAGAGGAGGAAGAGAGGGAGAGAGGAGGAGGAGAGAAGAGGAGAAAGAGGAGTAGTAGAGAGGAGGAAGCGAGAGGAAGAGGAGAGAGGAGGCAGAGAGAGGAGAAAGAGAGAGGAGGAAGCGAGAGGAAGAGGAGAGAGGAGTAAGAGAGTGGAGGAAGAGAGGAGGAAGAGAGTGGAGGAGGAGAGAGGAGGAAGAGAGAGGAGAAGAGAGATGAGGAAGAGAGCAGGAAGAGAGAGGAGGAGGTGAGAGGAGGAAGAGAGAGGAGGAAGAGAGAGCAGGAAGAGAGAGGAGGAAGAGAGAGGAAGAGGAGAGAGGAGGAAGAGAGGGAGAGAGGAGGAGGAGAGAGGAGGAAGAAAGAGGAGGAGTAGAGAGGAGGAAGAGAGAGGAAGAGGAGAGAGGAGGAAGAGAGAGGAGGAAGAGAGAGGAGGAAGAGAGGAGGACGAGAGTGGAGGAGGAGAGAGGAGGAAGAGAGAGGAGGAAGAGAGAGGAGGAAGAGAGAGGAAGAGGAGAGAGGAGGAAGAGAGAGGAGGATGAGAGAGGAGGAAGAGAGGAGGAAGAGGAGAGAGGAGAAGAGAGAGGGGGAAGAGAGAGGAGGAAGAGAGAGGACGAAGAGAGAGGAAGAGGAGAGAGGAGGAAGAGAGAGGAGGAAGAGAGGAGGAAGAGAGTGGAGTAGGAGAGAGTAGGAAGAGAGAGGAGGAAGAGAGAGGAGGAAGAGAGGAGGAAGAGAGAGGAGGAGGAGAGAGGAGGAAGAGAGAGGAGGAAGAGAGAGAAGGAAGAGAGAGGAAGAGGAGAGAGAAGGAAGAGAGGGAGAGAGTAGGAGGAGAGAGGAGGAAGAAAGAGGAGGAGGAGAGAGGAGGAAGAGAGAGGAAAAGGAGAGAGGAGGAAGAGAGAGGAGGAAGAGAGAGGAGGGAGAGAGAGGAGGAAGAGAGAGGAAGAGGAGAGAGGAGGAAGAGAGAGGAGGAAGACAGAGGAGGAAGACGGAAGAAGAAGAGAGAGGAAGAAGAGATAGGAAGAGGAGAGAAGAGTAAGAGAGAGAAGGAAGAGAGAGAAGGAAGAGAGAGGAGGAGGAGAGAGGAGGAATAGAGAGGAGGAGGAGAGGGAAGGAATAGAAAGAGCAGGAGAGTGGAGGAAGAGAGAGGAGGAGGACAGAGGAGGATGAGAGGAGAGAGGAGGAGGAGAGAAGAGGAAGAAAGAGGAGGAGTAGAGAGGAGGAAGAGAGAGGAAGAGGAGAGAGGAGGAAGAGAGAGGAGGAAGAGAGAGAAGGAAGAGAGAGGAAGAGAGAGAGAGGAGGAAGAGAGGGAGAGAGTAGGAGGAGAGAGGAGGAAGAAAGAGGAGGAGGAGAGAGGAGGAAGAGAGAGGAAAAGGAGAGAGGAGGAAGAGAGAGGAGGAAGAGAGAGGAGGAAGAGAGAGGAGGAAGAGAGAGGAAGAGGAGAGAGGAGGAAGAGAGTGAGAGAGTAGTAGGAGAGAGGAGAAAGAAAGAGGAGAAGTAGAGAGGAGGAAGAGAGAGGAAAAGGAGAGAGGAGGAAGAGAGAGGAGGAAGAGAGAGGAGGAAGAGAGAGGAAGAGGGAGAGAGGGACGAAGAGAGAGGATGAAGAGAGAGGAGGAAGAGAGAGGAGGAAGAGAGAGGAGGAAGAGAGAGGAAGACGACAGAGGAGTAATAGAGAGGAAGAGGAGAGAGGAGGAAGAGAGAGGAGGAAGAGAGAGGAAGAGGAGAGAGAGGAAGAGAGAGGAGGAAGAGAGAGGAGGAAGAGAGAGGAGGAAGAGAGAGGAGGAAGAGAGGAGGAAGAGAGTGGAGGAGGAGAGAGGAGGAAGAGAAATGAGGAAGAGAGAGGAGGAAGAGAGAGGAAGAGGAGAGAGGAGGAAGAGAGAGGAGGAAGAGAGAGGAGGAAGAGAGAGGAAGAAGAGAGAGGAAGAGGAGAGAGGAGTAAGAGAGAGGAGTAAGAGAGGAGGAAGAGAGTGGAGGAGGAGAGAGGAGGAAGAGAGAGGAGGAAGAGAGAGGAGGAAGAGAGGAGGAAGAGAGAGGAAGAGGAGAGCGGAGGAAGAGAGAGGAGGAAGAGAGAGAAGGAAGAGAGAGGAACAGGAGAGAGGAGAAGAGAGAGGAGGAAGAGAGGAGGAAGAGAGTGGAGGTGGAGAGAGGAGGAAGAGAGAGGAGGAAGAGAGAGAAGGAAGAGAGGAGGAAGAGAGAGGAGGAAGAGAGAGGAGGAAGGAGAAATGAGGAAGAGAGAGGAGGAAGAGAGAGGAAGAGGAGAGAGGAGGAAGAGAGAGGAGGAAGAGAGAGGAGGAAGAGAGAGGAAGAGAGAGAGGAAGAGGAGAGAGGAGTAAGAGAGAGGAGTAAGAGAGGAGGAAGAGAGTGGAGGAGGAGAGAGGAGGAAGAGAGAGGAGGAAGAGAGAGGAGGAAGAGAGGAGGAAGAGAGAGGAACAGGAGAGAGGAGGAAGAGAGAGGAGGAAGAGAGGAGGAAGAGAGTGGAGGTGGAGAGAGGAGGAAGAGAGAGGAGGAAGAGAGAGAAGGAAGAGAGTAGGAAGAGAGAGGAGGACGAGAGAGGAGAAAGAGAGAGCAAAAGGAGAGAGGAGGAAGAGAGAGGAGGAAGAGAGAGGAGGAAGATAGAGGAAGAGGAGAGAGAGGAGAGAGAGGGAGAGAGTAGGAGGAGAGAGGAGGAAGAAAGAGGAGGAGGAGAGAGGAGGAAGAGAGAGGAAAAGGAGAGAGGAGGAAGAGAGAGGAGGAAGAGAGAGGAGGAAGATAGAGGAAGAGGAGAGAGGAGGAAGAGAGAGGAGGAAGAGAGAGGAGGAGTAGAGAAGAAGAGGAGAGAGGAGCCAGAGAGAGGAGGAAGAGAGGAGGAAGAGAGTGGAGGAGGAGAGAGGAGGAAGAGAGAGGATGAAGAGAGAGGAGGAAGAGAGAGCAGGAAGAGAGAGGAAGAGGAGAGAGGAGGAAGAGAGGGAGAAGGAGGAGGAGAGAGGAGGAAGAAAGAGGAGGAGTAGAGAGGAGGAAGAGAGAGGAAGAGAAGCGTGGAGGAAGAGAGATGAGGAGAGAGATGAGGAAGAGAGTGGAGGAGGAGAGAGGAGGAAGAGAGAGGAGGAGGAGTGAGATGGAAGAGAGAGGAGGAAGAGAGAGGAGGAAGCTAGAGGAGGAGAAGAGAGGAGGAAGAGAGGAGGAAAAGAGTGGAGGAAGAGAGAGGAATAGGAGAGAGGAGGAAGAGAGAGGAGTAAGAGAGGAGGAAGAGAGTGGAGGAGGAGAGAGGAGGAAGAGAGAGAGGAAGAGAGAGGAGGAAGAGAGGAGGAAGAGAGAGGAAGAGGAGAGAGGAGGAAGAGAGAGGAGGAAGAGAGAGAAGGAAGAGAGAGGAACAGGAGAGAGGAGGAAGAGAGAGGAGGAAGAGAGGAGGAAGAGAGTGGAGGAGGAGAGAGGACGAAGAGAGAGGAGGAAGAGAGAGAGGAAGAGAGGAGGAAGAGAGAGGAGGACGAGAGAGGAGAAAGAGAGAGCAAAAGGAGAGAGGAGGAAGAGAGAGGAGAAGAGAGAGGAGGAGATAGAGGAAGAGGAGAGAGGAGGAAGAGAGGGAGAGAGTAGGAGGAGAGAGGAGGAAGAAAGAGGAGGAGGAGAGAGGAGGAAGAGAGAGGAAAAGGAGAGAGGAGGAAGAGAGAGGAGAGAGAGAGAGGAGGAAGATAGAAGAAGAGGAGAGAGGAGGAAGAGAGGAGGGAAGAGAGAGGAGGAGTAGAGAAGAGAGGAGAGGAGGAGGCAGAGAGAGGAGGAAGAGAGGAGGAAGAGAGTGGAGGAGGAGAGAGGAGGAAGAGAGAGGATGAAGAGAGAGGAGGAAGAGAGAGGAAGAGGAGAGAGGAGGAAGAGAGAGGATGAGAGAGAGAGGAGAAGAGAGAGCAGGAAGAGAGAGGAAGAGGAGAGAGGAGGAAGAGAGGGAGAGAGGAGGAAGTGAGAGGAGGAAGAAAGAGGAGGAGTAGAGAGGAGGAAGAGAGAGGAAGAGAAGAGTGGAGGAAGAGAGATGAGGAAGAGAGATGAGGAAGAGAGAGGAGGAGGAGAGAGGAGAAGAGAGAGGAGGAGGAGTGAGATGAAGAGAGAGGAGGAAGAGAGAGGAGGAAGCTAGAGGAGGAGAATAGAGGAGAAGAGAGGAGGAAAAGAGTGGAGGAAGAGAGAGGAATAGGAGAGAGGAGGAAGAGAGAGGAGTAAGAGAGGAGGAAGAGAGTGGAGGAGGAGAGAGGAGGAAGAGAGAGGAGGAAGAGAGAGGAGGAAGAGAGGAGGAAGAGAGAGGAAGAGGAGAGAGGAGGAAGAGAGAGGAGGAAGAGAGAGAAGGAAGAGAGAGGAACAGGAAGAGAGGAGGAAGAGAGAGGAGGAAGAGAGGAGGAAGAGAGTGGAGGAGGAGAGAGACGAAGAGAGAGGAGGAAGAGAGAGAAGGAAGAGAGGAGGAAGAGAGAGGAGGACGAGAGAGGAGAAAGAGAGAGCAAAAGGAGAGAGGAGGAAGAGAGTGAGGAAGAGAGAGGAGGAAGATAGAGGAAGAGGAGAGAGGAGGAAGAGAGGGAGAGTAGGAGGAGAGAGGAGGAAGAAAGAGGAGGAGGAGAGAGGAGGAAGAGAGAGGAAAAGGAGAGAGGAGGAAGAGAGAGGAGAGAGAGAGAGGAGGAAGATAGAGGAAGAGGAGAGAGGAGGAAGAGAGAGGAGGAAGAGAGAGGAGGAGTAGAGAAGAAGAGGAGAGAGGAGGCAGAGAGAGGAGGAAGAGAGGAGGAAGAGAGTGGAGGAGGAGAGAGGAGGAAGAGAGGAGGATGAAGAGAGAGGAGGAAGAGAGAGGAAGAGGAGAGAGGAGGAAGAGAGAGGATGAAGAGAGAGGAGGAAGAGAGAGCAGGAAGAGAGAGGAAGAGTAGAGAGGAGGAAGAGAGGGAGAGAGGAGGAGGAGAGAGGAGGGAAGAAAGAGGAGGAGTAGAGAGGAGGAAGAGAGATGAGGAAGAGTATGAGGAAGAGAGAGGATGAGGAAGAGGAGGAAGAGAGAGGAGGAGGAGTGAGATGGAAGAGAGAGGAGGAAGAGAGAGGAGGAAGCTAGAGGAGGAGAAGAGAGGAGGAAGAGAGGAGGAAAAGAGTGGAGGAAGAGAGAGGAATAGGAGAGAGGAGGAAGAGAGAGGAGGAAGAGAGAGGAGTAAGAGAGAGGGAGGAAGAGAGAGGAGGAAGAGAGAGGAGGAAGAGAGGAGGAAGAGAGAGGAGGAGGAGAGAGGAGGAGAGAGAGGAGGAAGAGAGATGATGGAAGAGAGGAAGAGGAGAGAGAAGGAAGAGAGGGAGAGAGTAGGAGGAGAGAGGAGGAAGAAAGAGGAGGAGGAGAGAGGAGGAAGAGAGAGGAGGAAGAGAGAGGAGAAGAGAGAGGAGGAAGAGAGAGAAGAGGAGAGAGGAGGAAGAGAGAGGAGGAAGAGAGAGGAGTAAAGGAGAGGGAAGAAGAGAGAGGAAGAGGAGAGAGGAGGAAGAGAGAGGTGGAAGAGATAGGAGGTAGAGAGAGGAGGAGGAGAGAGGAGGAATAGAGAAGAGGAGGAGGGAGGGAGAGAGAGAGCAGGAGAGTGGAGGAAGAGAGAGGAGGAGGACGAGAGGATGAAGAGAGGGAGAGAGGAGGAGGAGAGAAGAGGAAGAAAGAGGAGTAGTAGAGAGGAGGAAGCGAGAGGAAGAGGAGAGAGGAGGCAGAGAGAGGAGAAAGAGAGAGGAGGAAGCGAGAGGAAGAGGAGAGAGGAGTAAGAGAGTGGAGGAAGAGAGGAGAAGAGAGTGGAGGAGGAGAGAGGAGGAAGAGAGAGGGAGAAGAGAGATGAGGAAGAGAGGAGGAAGAGAGAGGAAGAGGTGAGAGGTGGAAGAGAGAGGAGGAAGAGAGAGGAGGAAGAGAGAGGAGGAAGAGAGAGGAAGAGGAGAGAGGAGAAGAGAGGGAGAGAGGAGGAGGAGAGAGGAGGAAGAAAGAGGAGGAGTAGAGAGGAGGAAGAGAGAGGAAGTGGAGAGAGGAGGAAGAGAGAGGAGGAAAGAGAGGAGGAAGAGAGGAGGACGAGAGTGGAGGAGGAGAGAGGAGGAGAGAGAGGAGGAAGAGAGAGGAGGAAGAGAGAGGAAGAGGAGAGGGGAGGGAAGAGAGAGGAGGAAGAGAGAGGAGGAAGAGAGAGGAAGAGGAGAGAGGAGGAAGAGAGAGGGGGGAAGAGAGAGGAGAAGAGAGAGGAAGAAGAGAGAGGAAGAGGAGAGAGGAGGAAGAGAGAGGAGGAAGAGAGGAGAAGAGAGAGGAGGAGGAGAGAGGAGGAAGAGAGAGGAGGAAGAGAGAGAGAGGAGTAGGAGGAGAGAGGAGGAAGAAAGAGGAGGAGGAGAGAGGAGGAAGAGAGAGGAAAAGGAGAGAGGAGGTAGAGAGAGGAGGAGAGAGAGGAGGGAGAGAGAGGAGGATGAGAGAGGAGAGGAGAGAGGAGGAAGAGAGAGGAGGAAGAGAGAGGAGGAAGAGAGGAGGAAGAGAGTGGAGGAGGAGAGAGGAGGAAGAGAGAGGAGGATGAGAGAGGAGGAAGAGAGAGGAAGAGGAGGGAGAGGAAGAGTGAGGAGGAAGACAGAGGAGGAAGACGGAAGAAGAAGAGAGAGGAAGAGAGATAGGAAGAGGAGAGAAGAGTAAGAGAGAGAAGGAAGAGAGAGAGGAAGAGAGAGGAGGAGGAGAGGAGGAATAGAGGAGGAGGAGGAGGAGGGAAGGAGAGAGAAGAGCAGGAGAGTGGAGGAAGAGAGAGAGGAGGAAAGAGAAGGATGAGAGGGAGAGAGGAGGAGGAGAGAAGTGAGAAAGAGGAGGAGTAGAGAGGAGGAAGTGAGAGGAGAGAGGAGAGAGGAGGAAGAGAGAGGAGGGAAGAGAGAGGAAGAGGAGAGAGGAGAAGAGAGAGGAGGAGAGAGGATGGGATAGAGGATGAGGAGAGAGGAGGAAGAGAGAGGAGGAAGAGAGGAGGAAGAGAGTGGAAGAGGAGAGAGGAGAAGAGAGAGGAGGAAGAGAGAGGAAGAAGAGAGAGGAGAAAGAGAGAGGAGGAGCGAGAGGAAGAGGAGAGAGGAGTAAGAGAGAGGAGAAGAGAGGAGGAAGAGAGTGGAGGAGGAGAGAGGAGGAAGAGAGAGGAGGAAGAGAGAGGAGGATGAGAGGAGGAAGACAGAGGAGGAGGACAGAGGAGGAAGAGAGAGGAGGAAGAGAGGAGGAAGAGAGTGGAGGAACAGAGAGGAGGAAGAGAGAGAGGAAGAGAGATGAGGAAGAGAGAGGAGGAAGAGAGAGGAGGAAGAGAGAGGAAGAGGAGAGAGGAGGAAGAGAGAGGAGGAAGAGTGAGGAGGAAGAGAGAGGAAGAGGAGAGAGGAGGAAGAGAGAGGAGGAAGAGAGAGGAGGAAGAGAGAGGAAGAGGGGAGAGGAGGAAGAGAGAGGAGGAAGAGAGGAGGAAGAGAGTGGAAGAGGAGAGAGAAGGAAGAGAGAGGAGGAAGAGAGAGGAGGAAGAGAGGAGGAAGAGAGAGGAGGAGGAGAGAGGAGGAAGAGAGAGGAGGAAGAGAGAGAAGGAAGAGAGAGGAAGAAATGAGAGGAGAAGAGAGGGAGAGAGTAGGAGGAGAGAGGAGGAAGAAAGAGGAGGAGGAGAGAGGAGGAAGAGAGAGGAGGAGGAGAGAGGAGGAAGAGAGAGGAGGAAGAGAGAGGAGGAAGAGAGAGGAGGAAGAGAGAGGAAGAGGAGAGAGGAGGAAGAGAGAGGACGAAGAGAGGAGGAAGAGAGTGGGAAGAGGAGAGAGGAGGAATAGAGAGGAGGAGAGAGAGGAGGAAGAGAGAGGAGGAGGAGAGAGGAGGAAGAGAGAGGAGAAGAGAGAGAAGGAAGAGAGAGGAAGAAGAGAGAGGGGAGAGAGGAGGGAGAGAGTAGGAGGAGAGAGGAGGAAGAAAGAGGATGGAGGAGAGAGGAGGGAAGAGTGAGGAGGAGGAGAGAGGAGGAAGAGAGAGGAGGAAGAGAGAGGAGGAAGAGAGAGGAGGAAGAGAGAGGAGGAGGAGAGAGGAGGAAGAGAGGAGGAAAAGAGAGGAGGAAGAGAGAGGAATAGGAGAGAGGAGGAAGTGAGGGAGAGAGTAGGAGGAGAGAGGAGGAAGAAAGAGGTGGAGGAGAGAGGAGGAAGAGAGAGGAAAAGGAGAGAGGAGGAGAGAGAGGAGGAAGAGAGAGGAGGAAGAGAGAGGAGGAAGAGAGAGGAAGAGGAGAGAGGAGGAGGAGAGAGGAGGAATAGAGAAGAGGAGGAGAGTGAAGGAAGAGAGAAGAGCAGGAGAGTGGAGGAAGAGAGAGGAGGAGGACAGAGGAGGAAGAGAGGGAGAGAGGTGAGGAGAGAGAGGAGAAGAGGAGTAGTAGAGAGGAGGAAGCGAGAGGAAGAGGAGAGGAGGAAGAGAGAGGAGAAAGAGTGAGGAGGAAGCGAGAGGAAGAGGAGAGAGGAGTAAGAGAGTGGAGGAAGAGAGGAGGAAGAGAGTGGAGGAGGAGAGAGGAGGAAGAGAGAGGAGAGAGAGATGGGAAGAGAGGAGGAAGAGAGAGGAAGAGGTGAGAGGAGGAAGAGAGAGGAGGAAGAGAGAGGAGGAAGAGAGAGGAGGAAGAGAGAGGAAGAGGAGAGAGGAGGAAGAGAGGGAGAGAGGAGGAGGAGAGAGGAGGATGAAAGAGGAGGAGTAGAGAGGAGGAAGAGAGAGGAAGAGGAGAGAGTAGGAAGAGAGAGGAGAAGAGAGAGGAGGAAGAGAGGAGGACGAGAGTGGAGGAGGAGAGAGGAGGAAGAGACAGGAGGAAGAGAGAGGAGGAGAGAGAGGAAGAGGAGAGAGGAGGAAGAGAGAGGAGGAAGAGAGAGGAGGAAGAGAGAGGAAGAGGAGAGAGGAGGAAGAGAGAGGGGGAAGAGAGAGGAGGAGAGAGAGGAAGAAGAGAGAGGAAGAGGAAGAGAGGAGGAAGAGAGAGGAGGAAGAGAGGAGGAAGAGAGTGGAGTAGGAGAGAGGAGGAGAGAAGGAGGAAGAGAGAGGAGGAAGAGAGGAGGAGAGAGAGGAGGAGGAGAGAGGAGGAAGAGAGAGGAGGTAGAGAGAGATGGAAGAGAGAGGAGGAGGAGAGAAAGAAGAAGAGGGAGAGTAGTAGGAGGAGAGAGGTGGAAGAATGAGGTGGAGGAGAGTGGAGGAGAGAGAGGAAAGGAGAGAGGAGGAAGAGAGAGGAGGAAGAGAGAGGAGGAAAAGAGTGGAGAAGTGAGAGGAAGAGGAGAGAGGAGGAGGAGGAGAGGAGAAGAGAGAGGAAAAGGAGAGAGGAGGAAGAGAGAGGAGGAAGAGAGAGGAGGGAGGAGAGAGGAGGAAGAGAGGAAGAGGAGAGAGGAGGATGAGAGTGGAGGAAGAGAGAGGAGGAAGAGAGGAGGAAGAGTGAGGAAGAGGAGGGAGGAGGAAGAGAGAGGAGGAAGAAAGAGGAGGAAGACGGAGAAGAAGAGAGAGGAAGAAGAGATAGGAAGAGGAGAGAAGAGTAAGAGAGAGAAGGAAGGAGAGAAGGAGAGAGAGGAGGAGGAGAGAGGAGGAATAGAGAGGAGGAGGAGAGGGAAGGAGAGAAAAGAGCAGGAGAGTGGAGGAAGAGAGAGGAGGAGGACAGTGGAGGATGAAAGGGAGAGAGGAGGAGGAGAGAGGAGGAAGAGAGGAGAAAGAGAGGAGGAAGAGAGAGGAATAGGAGAGAGGAGGAAGAGAGGGAGAGAGTAGGAGGAGAGAGGAGGAGAAGAGGAGGAGTAGAGAGGAGGAAGAGAGAGGAAGAGGAGAGAGGAGGAAGAGAGAGGAGGAAGAGAGAGGAAGAGGAGAGAGGAGAAAGAGAGAGGAGGAAGAGAGAGGAGGTATAGAGAGGAAGAGGAGAGAGGAGGAGAGAGAGGAGGAAGAGAGGAGGAAGAGAGAGGAGGAGGAGAGAGGAGGAAGAGAGAGGAGAGAGAGAGAAGGAAGAGAGAGGAAGAAGAGAGAGGAGGAGAGAGGGAGAGAGTAGGAGGAGAGAGGAGGAAGAGAGGAGAGGAGAGAGGAGAAGAGAGAGGAGGAGAGAGGAGGGAAGAGAGAGGAGGAAGAGAGAGGAGGAAGAGAGAGGACGAAGAGAGAGGAGGAGGAGAGAGGAGGAAGAGAGGAGGAGGAGAGAGGAGGAAGAGAGAGGAGGAGAGGAGAGAGGAGGAAGAGAGAGAGGAAGAGAGAGGAGGAAGAGAGAGGAGGAAGAGAGAGGAAGAGGAGAGAGGAGGAAGAGAGAGGAGGAAGAGAGGAGGAAGAGAGTGGAAGAGGAGAGAGGAGGAATAGAGAGGAGGAAGAGAGAGGAGGAGAGAGGAGGAAGAGAGAGGAGGAGGAGAGAGGAGGAAGAGAGAGGAGGAAGAGAGAGAAGGAAGAGAGAGGAAGTAGAGTGAGGAGGAAGAGAGGGAGAGAGTAGGAGGAGAGAGGAGGAAGAAAGAGGAGAAGAGAGAGGAGGAAGAGAGAGGAGGAGGAGAGAGGAGGTAGAGAGGAGGAAAAGAGAGGAGGATGAGAGAGGAATAGGAGTGAGGTGGATGAGAGGGAGAGTAGGAGGAGAGAGGTGGATGAAGTGGAGGTGGAGAGAGGTGGAAGAGTGAGATAAAGGTGAGGAGGAAGAGAGAGGAGGAGTGAGAGGATGAAGAGAGGAGGAAGTGAGTGGAAGAGTGAGAGGAGGAGAGAGAGGAGGAATAGTGAAGAGGAGGGAGGGATGGAGTGAGAAGAGCAGGAGAGTGGAGGATGAGAGAGGAGGAGGACAGAGGAGGAAGAGAGGGAGAGAGGAGGAGGAGAGAAGAGGAAGAAAGAGGAGTAGTAGAGAGGAGGAAGCGAGAGGAAGAGGAGAGAGGAGGAAGAGAGAGGAGAAAGAGAGAGGAGGAAGCGAGAGGAAGAGGAGAGAGGAGTAAAAGAGTGGAGGAAGAGAGGAGGAAGAGAGTGGAGGAGGAGAGAGGAGGAAGAGAGAGGAGAAGAGAGATGAGGAGAGAGGAGGAAGAGAGAGGAAGAGGTGAGAGGAGAAGAGAGAGGAGGAAGAGAGAGGAGGAAGAGAGAGGAGGAAGAGAGAGGAAGAGGAGAGAGGAGGAAGAGAGGGAGAGAGGAGGAGGAGAGAAGAGGAAGAAAGAGGAGTAATAGAGAGAGGAGCGAGAGGAAGAGGAGAGAGGAGAGAGAGAGGAGAAAGAGAGAGGAGGAAGCGAGAGGAAGAGGAGAGAGGAGTAAGAGAGTGGAGGAAGAGAGGAGGAAGAGAGTGGAGGAGGAGAGAGGAGGAAGAGAGAGGAGAAGAGAGATGAGGAAGACAGGAGGAAGAGAGAGGAAGAGGAGAGAGTGGGAAGAGAGAGGAGGAAGAGAGAGGAGGAAGAGAGGAGGACGAGAGTGGAGAGGAGAGAGGAGGAAGAGAGAGGAGGAAGAGAGAGGAGGAAGAGAGAGGAAGAGGAGAGAGGAGGAAGAGAGAGGAGGAGGGAGAGGAGGAAGAGAGAGGAAGAGGAGAGAGGAGGAAGAGAGAGGGGGAAGAGGGAGGAGGAAGAGAGAGGAAGAAGAGAGAGGAAGAGGAGAGAGGTGGAAGAGAGAGGAGGAAGAGAGGAGGAAGAGAGTGGAGTAGGAGAGAGGAGGAAGAGAGAGGAGGAAGAGACAGGAGGAAGAGAGGAGGAAGAGAGAGGAGGAGGAGAGAGGAGGAAGAGAGAGGAGGAAGAGAGAGAAGGAAGAGAGAGGAGGAGGAGAGAGAAGGAAGAGAGGGAGAGAGTAGGAGGAGAGAGGAGGAAGATAGAGGAGGAGGAGAGAGGAGGAAGAGAGAGGAAAAGGAGAGAGGAGAAGAGAGAGGAGGAGAGAGAGGAGGGAGAGAGAGGAGGAAGAGAGAGGAAGAGGAGAGAGGAGGAAGAGAGAGGAGGAAGATAGAGGAGGAAGAGAGGAGGAAGAGAGTGGAGGAGGAGAGAGGAGGAAGAGAGAGGAGGATGAGAGAGGAGGAAGAGAGAGGAAGAGGAGGGAGAGGAAGAGAGAGGAGGAAGACAGAGGAGGAAGACGGAAGAGAAGAGAGAGGAAGAAGATATAGGAAGAGGAGAGAAGAGTAAGAGAGAGAAGGAAGAGAGAGAAGGAAGAGAGAGGAGGAGGAGAGGGAAGGAAGAGAAAAGAGCAGGAGAGTGGAGGAAGAGAGAGGAGGAGGACAGAGGAGGATGAGAGGGAGAGAGGAGGAGGAGAGAAGAGGAAGAAAGAGGAGGAGTAGAGAGGAGGAAGAGAAAGGAAGAGGAGAGAGGAGGAAGAGAGAGGAGGAAGAGAGAGGAAGAGGAGAGAGGAGAAAGAGAGAGGAGGAAGAGAGTGGAGGTATAGAGAGGAAGAGGAGAGAGGAGGAAGAGAGAGGAGGAAGAGAGGAGGAAGAGAGAGGAGGAGGAGAGAGGAGGAAGAGAGAGGAGGAAGAGAGAGAAGGAAGAGAGAGGAAGAAGAGAGAGGAGGAAGAGAGGGAGAGAGTAGGAGAGAGAGGAGGAAGAAAGAGGAGGAGGAGAGAGGAGGAAGAGAGGAGGAGGAGAGAGAGGAGAGAGAGGAGGAAGAGAGAGGAGGAAGAGAGAGGAGGAAGAGAGAGGAGGAAGGAGTGGAGGAGGAGAGAGGAGAAGAGAGGAGGAAAAGAGAGGAGAAGAGAGAGGAATAGGAGAGAAGAGGAAGAGAGGGAGAGAGTAGGAGGATAGAGGAGGAAGAAAGAGGAGGAGGAGAGGAGGAGGAAGAGAGAGGAAAAGGGAGAGAGGAGGAAGAGAGAGGAGGAAGAGAGAGGAGGAAGAGAGAGGAGGAAGAGAGAGGAAGAGGAGAGAGGAGGAGGAGAGAGGAGGAATGAGAAGAGGAGGAGAGGGAAGGAAGAGAGAAGAGCAGGAGAGTGGAGGAAGAGAGAGGAGGAGGACAGAGGAGGAAGAGAGGGAGAGAGGAGGAGAGAGAAGAGGAAGAAAGAGGAGTAGTAGAGAGGAGGAAGCGAGAGGAAGAGGAGAGAGGAGGAAGAGAGAGGAGAAAGAGAGAGGAGGAAGCGAGAGGAAGAGGAGAGAGGAGTAAGAGAGTGGAGGAGGAGAGAGGAGGAAGAGAGAGGAGAAGAGAGATGAGGAAGAGGAGGGAAGGAGAGAGGAAGAGGTGAGAGGAGGAAGAGAGAGGAGGAAGAGAGAGGAGGAAGAGAGAGGAGGAAGAGAGAGCAAGAGGAGAGAGGAGGAAGAGAGAAGAGGAATAGAGAGAGGAGTAGAGAGATGAAGAGAGAGGAGGAAGAGAGAGGAGGAAGAGAGAGGAGGAGGAGAGAGGAGGAAGAGAGGAGGAAAAGAGAGGAGGAATAGAGAGGAAGAGGAGAGAGGAGGAAGAGAGAGGAGGAAGAGAGAGGAGAAAGAGAGAGGAGGAAGAGAGAGGAGGAAGAGAGAGGAGAAGAGAGAGGAGGAGGACAGAGGAGGATGAGAGGGAGAGAGGAGGAGGAGAGAAGAGGAAGAAAGAGGAGGAGTAGAGAGCAGGAAGAGAGAGGAAGAGGAGAGAGGAGGAAGAGAGAGGAGGAAGAGAGAGGAAGAGGAGAGAGGAGGAAGAGAGAGGAGGAAGAGAGAGGAGGAATATAGAGGAAGAGGAGAGAGGAGGAAGAGAGAGGAGGAAGAGAGGAGGAAGAGAGTGGAAGAGGAGAGAGGAGGAAGAGAGAGGAGGAAGAGAGAGGAAGAGGAGAGAGGAGGAAGAGAGAGGAGGAAGAGAGAGGAGGAAGACAGAGGAGGAAGAGAGAGGAGGAAGAGCGAGGAAGAGGAGAGAGTAGAAAGTGAGAGGAGGAAGAGAGAGGAGGAAGAGAGAGGAAGAGGAGAGAGGAGGAAGAGAGAGGAGGAAGAGAGCGGAGGAAGAGAATGGAGGAAGAGAGAGGAGGAAGAGAGAGGAAGAGGAGAGAAGAGGAGGAGAGAGGAGGAAGACTGAGGAGGAAGAGAGAGGAGGAAGTGCGAGGAAGAGGAGAGTGTAGGAAGTGAGAGGAGGAAGAGAGAGGAGGAAGAGAGAGGAGGAGGAGAGAGGAGGAAGAGAGAGGAGGAAGAGAGAGGAAGAGGAGAGAGGAGCAGAGAGGAGGAAGAGAGAGGAGGAAGAGAGAGGAGGAAGAAAGAGGAAGAGGAGAGAGGAGGAGGAGACATGAGGAAGAGAGAGGATGAAGAGAGAGGAGGAAGAGAGAGGAAGAGGAGAGAGGAGGAGGAGAGAGGAGGAAGAGAGAGGAGGAAGAGAGAGGAGGAAGAGAGAGGAGGAAGAGAGAGGAAGAGGAGAGAGGAGGAGGACTGAGGAAGAAGAGAGAGGAGGAGGAGAGAGGAGGAAGAGAGAGGAGGAAGAGAAAGGAGGAGGAAGGAGGATGAAGAGAGAGGAAGAGGAGAGAGGAGGAGAGAGGAGGAAGAGAGACGAGGAAGAGAGAGGAGGAAGAGAGAGGAAGAGGACAGTGGAGGAGGACTGAGGAAGAAGAAAGAGGAGGAACAGAGAGGAGGAAGAGAGAGGAGGTAAAGAGAGGAAGAGGAGAGAAGAGGAGAGAGGAGGAAGAGAGGGGAGGAAAAGAGAGGAGGAAGAGAGAGGAGGAGGAGAGAGGAGAAAGAGAGAGGAAGAGGAGAGAGGAGGAGAGAGGAGGAAGAGCGAGGAAGAAGAGAGAGGAGGAAGAGAGAGGAAGAGGAGAGAAGAGGAGGAGAGAGGAGGAAGAGAGAGGAGGAAAAGAGATGAGGAAGAGAGAGGAGGAAGATAGAGGAAGAGGAAAGAGCAGGAGGAGAGAGGAGGAGGAGACAGGAGGAAGAAAGGGGATGAAGAGAGAGGAGGAAGAGAGAGGAGGAAGAGAGAGGAAGAGGAGAGAGGATTAGGAGAGCGGAGGAAGAGAGAGGAAGAGGAGAGAGGAGGAAGAGAGAGGAGGAAGAGAGAGGAGGAGGAGCGCGGAGGAAGAGAGAGGAGAAAGAGAGAGGAGGCAGAGAGAGGAGGAAGAGAGAGGAGAAAGAGAGAGGAGGCAGAGAGAGGAGGGGGAGAGAGGAGGAATAGAGAGGAGAAAGAGAGAGGAAGAGGAAAGTGTATGAAAAGAGAGGAGGACGAGAGAGGAAGGAGAGAGAGTAGAAGGAGAGCGGAGGAACACAGAGGAGGAGGAGAGAGGAGGAAGAGAGAGGAGGAAGACAGAGGAGGAATAGAGAGGAGGAAGAGAGAGGAGGAAGAGAGAGGAAGAATATAGAGGAGGAAGAGAGTGGGTGAAGAGAGAGGAAGAGGAAAGAGGAGGAGGGAGGAGGAAGAGAGAGGAGGAAGAGAGAGGAGGAAGAGAGAGGAAGAGGAGGTTGTCGGAAGAGATTAGATGAAGAGAGAGGAGGAAAAGAGAGGAGGAAGAGAGAGGAAGAGGAGAGAGGAGGAGAGAGGAGGAAGAGAGAGGAGGAAGAGAGAGGAGGAAGAGAGAGGAAGAGGAGAGAGGAGGAGGAGAGAGATCGATGAGAGACGGGGAAAAGAGACTAGGAAGAGAGAGGAGGAAGAGAGAGGAGGAAGAGAGAGGAAGAGGAGAGAGGAGGAGAGAGGAGGAAGAGAGAGGAGGAAGAGAGAGGAAGAGGAGAGAAGAGGAGGAGAGAGGAGGAAGAGAGAGGAGGAAGAGACAGGAGAAGAAGAGAGGAGGAATCGAGAGGAGGAAGAGAGAGGAGAAAGAGAGAGGAAGAGGAGAGAGGAGGAGGAGAGAGGACGATGAGAGAGGAGGAAAAGAGAGTAGGAAGAGAGAGAAGGGAGAGAGAGGAGGAAGAGAGAGGAGGAAGAGAGAGGAAGAGGAGAGAAGAGGAGGAGAGGGGAGGAAGAGAGAGGAGTAAGAGACAAGAGAAGGAGAGAGGAGGAAGCGAGAGGAGGAAGAGAGAGGAAGAGGAGAGAGGAGGAGAGAAGGAAGAGAGAGGAGGAAGAGACAGGAGGAAAAAAGAGGAGTAAGAGAGAAGAGAAGGAGAGAGGAGGAAGCGAGAGGAAGAGGAGAGAGTAGGAAGAGAGAGGAAGAGGAGAGAGGAGAAGGAGATAGGAGGAAGAGAGAGGATGAAGAGAGAGGAGGAAGAGAGAGGAGGAAGAGAGAGGAGGAAGAGAGAGCAAGAGGAGAGAGGAGGAGAGAGAAGGAAGAGAGAGGAGGAAGAGAGAGCATGAAGAGAGAGGAAGAGGAGAGTGGATGAAGAGATTGGAGGAAGAGAGAGGAGGAAGAAAGAGGAGGAAGAGAGAGCAGGAAGAGAGAGGAGTAAGAGAGAGGAGGAAGAGAGAGGAGGAAGAGAGAGGAGGAAAAAGAGGAGGAAGAGAGAGGAAGAGGAGAGTGGTGGAAGAGATTGCTGGAAGAGAGAGGAGGAAGAGAGAGGAGGAAGAGAGAGGAAGAGGAGAGAGGAGGAGGAGAGAGGAGGAAGACAGAGGAGGAAGAGAGAGGAGGAAGAGCGAGGAAGAGGAGAGAGTAGGAAGTGAGAGGAGGAAGAGAGAGGAGGAAGAGAGAGGAGGAGGAGAGAGGAGGAAGAGAGAGGAGGAAGAGAGAGGAGGAAGATAGAGGTAGAGGAGAGAGGAGGAGAGAGGAGGAAGAGAGAGGAGGAAGACAGAGGAGGAAGAGCGAGGAAGAGGAGAGAATAGAAAGTGAGAGGAAGAAGAGAGAGGAGGAAGAGAGAGGAGGAGGAGAGAGGAGGAAGAGAGAGGAGGAAGAGAGAGGAGGAAGAGAGGGGAGGAAGATGAGAGAGGAGGAGAAGAGAGGAGGAAGAGAGGAGGAAGAGAGAGGAGGAAGAAAGAGGAAGAGGAGAGAGGAGGAGGAGACATGAGGAAGAGAGAGGATGAAGAGAGAGGAGGAAGAGAGAGGAAGAGGAGAGAGGAGGAGGAGAGAGGAGGAAGAGAGAGGAGGAAGAGAGAGGAGGAAGAGAGAGGAGGAAGAGAGAGGAGGAAGAGAGAGGAAGAGGAGAGAGGAGGAGGACTGAGGAAGAAGAGAGAGGAGGAGGAGAGAGGAGGAAGAGAGAGGAGTAAGAGAGAGGAAGAAGAGAGAGGAGGAGGAGAGAGGAGGAAGAGAGAGGAGGAAAAGAGAGGAAGAGGAGAGAGGAGGAGGACTGAGGAAGAAGAGAGAGGAGGAGGAGAGAGGAGGAAGAGAGAGGAGGAAGAGAAAGGAGGAGGAAGGAGGTTGAAGACAGAGGAAGAGGAGAGAGGCGGAGAGAGGAGGAAGAGAGACGAGGAAGAGAGAGGAGGAAGAGAGAGGAAGAGGAGAGTGGAGGATGAGAGAGGAAGAGGACAGTGGAGGAGCACTGAGGAAGAAGAAAGAGGAGGAATACAGAGGAGGAAGAGAGAGGAGGTAGAGAGAGGAAGAGGAGAGAAGAGGAGGAGAGAGGAGGAAGAGAGGGGAGGAAGAGAGAGGAGGAAGAGAGAGGAAGAGGAGAGAGTAGGAGAGAGGAGGAAGAGAGAGGAGGAAGAGAATGGAGGAAGAGAGAGGAGGAAGAGAGAGGAAGAGGAGAGAAGAGGAGGAGAGAGGAGGAAGATTGAGGAGGAAGAGAGAGGAGGAAGTGCGAGGAAGAGGAGAGAGTAGGAAGTGAGAGGAGGAAGAGAGAGGAGGAAGAGAGAGGAGGAGGAGAGAGGAGGAAGAGAGAGGAGGAAGAGAGAGGAGGAAGAGAGAGGAAGAGGAGAGAGGAGGAGAGAGGAGGAAGAGAGAGGAGGAAGAGAGAGGAGGAAGAGAGAGGAAGAGGAGAGTGGAGGATGAGAGAGGAAGAGGACAGAGGAGGAGGACTGAGGAAGAAGAAAGAGGAGGAACAGAGAGGAGGAAGAGAGAGGAGGTAGAGAGAGGAAGAGGAGAGAAGAGGAGGAGAGAGGAGGAAGAGAGGGGAGGAAAAGAGAGGAGGAAGAGAGAGGAGGAGGAGAGAGGAGAAAGAGAGTGGAAGAGGAGAGAGGAGGAGAGAGGAGGAAGAGCGAGGAGGAAGAGAGAGGAGGAAGTGAGAGGAAGAGGAGAGAAGAGGAGGAGAGAGGAGGAAGAGAGAGGAGGAAAAGAGATGAGGAAGAGAGAGGAGGAAGATAGAGGAAGAGGAGAGAGCAGGAGGAGAGAGGAGGAGGAGACAGGAGGAAGAAAGAGGATGAAGAGAGAGGAGGAAGAGAGAGGAGGAAGAGAGAGGAAGAGGAGAGAGGAGGAGGAGAGTGGAGGAAGAGAGAGGAAGAGGAGAGAGGAGGAAGAGAGAGGAGGAAGTGAAAGGAGGAGGAGAGAGGAGGAAGAGAGAGGAAGAGGAGAGAGGAAAAGAGAGGAGGAAGAGAGAGGAGGAAGAGAGAGGAGGAAGAAAGAGGAAGAGGAGAGAGGAGGAGGAGACAGGAGGAAGAGAGAGGATGAAGAGAGAGGATGAAGAGAGAGGAAGAGGAGAGAGGAGGAGGAGAGAGGAGGAAGAGAGAGGAGGAAGAGAGAGGAGGAAGAGAGAGGAGGAAGAGATAGGAGGAGGAGAGAGTAGCGTGAGAGAGGAAGAGGAGAAAGGAGAGAGGAGGAAGAGAGAGGAGGAAGATAGATGAGGAAGAGAGAGGAAGAGGAGAGACGAGGAGGAGAAAGGAGGAAGAGAGAGGAGGAAGACAGAGGAGGAATAGAGAGGAGGAAGAGAGAGGAGGAAGAGAGAGGAGGAAGAAAGAGGAGGAAGAGAGAGGAAGAGGAGAGTGGAGGAAGAGATTGGTGGAAGAGAGAGGAGGAAGAGAGAGGAGGAAGAGAGAGGAGGAAGAGAGAGGAGGAAGAGAGAGAAAGATGAGAGAGGAGGAGAAGAGAGGAGGAAGAGAGAGGAGGAAAAGAGAGGAGGAAGAGAGAGGAGGAAGAGAGAGGAGGAAGAGAGAGGAAGAGGAGAGAGGAGGAGAGGAGGAAGAGAGAGGAGTAAGATAGAGGAGAAGGAGAGAGGAGGCAGCGAGATGAAGAGGAGAGAGGAGGAGGAGAGAGGAAGAGAGAGGTGGAAGAGAGAAGAGGAAGGGAGAAAGAGGAGAGAGGAGGAGGAGACAGGAGGAAGAGAGAGGAAGAGGAAAGAGGAGGAGGGAGGAGGAAGAGAGAGGAGGAAGAGAGAGGAGGAAGTGAGAGGAAGAGGAGGTTGGAGGAAGAGATTAGATGAAGAGAGAGGAGGAAAAGGGAGGAGGAAGAGAGAGGAAGAGGAGAGAGGAGGAGAGAGGAGGAAGAGAGAGGAGGAAGAGAGGGGAGGAAGAGAGAGGAGGAAGAGAGAGGAAGAGGAGAGAGGAGGAGGAGAGAGGACGATGAGAGACGGGGAAAAGAGACTAGGAAGAGAGAGGAGGAAGAGAGAGGAGGAAGAGAGAGGAAGAGGAGAGAGGAGGAGAGACGAGGAAGAGAGAGGAGGAAGAGAGTGGAAGAGGAGAGAAGAGGAGGAGAGAGGAGGAAGAGAGAGGAGGAAGAGACAGGAGAAGAAGAGAGGAGGAAGCGAGAGGATGGAGAGAGAGGAGAAAGAGAGCGGAAGAGGAGAGAGGAGGAGGAGAGAGGACGATGAGAGAGGAGGAAAAGAGAGTAGGAAGAGAGAGGAGGGAGAGAGAGGAGGAAGAGAGAGGAGGAAGAGAGAGGAAGAGGAGAGAAGAGGAGGAGAGAGGAGGAAGAGAGAGGAGTAAGAGACAAGAGAAGGAGAGAGGAGGAAGCGAGAGGAGGAAGAGAGAGGAAGAGGAGAGAGGAGGAGAGAAGGAAGAGAGAGGAGGAAGAGAGAGGAGGAAAAAAGAGGAGTAAGAGAGAGAGAAGAAGAGAGGAGGAAGCGAGAGGAAGAGGAGAGAGTAGAAAGAGAGAGGAAGAGGAGAGAGGAGAAGGAGATAGGAGGAAGAGAGAGTATGAAGAGAGAGGAGGAAGAGAGAGGAGGAAGAGAGAGGAGGAAGAGAGAGCAAGAGGAGAGAGGAGGAGAGAGGAGGAAGAGAGAGGAGGAAGAGAGAGGAGGAAGAGAGAGCAAGAGGAGAGAGGAAGAGAGAGCAGGAAGAGAGAGGAGGAAGAGAGAGGAGGAAGAGAGAGGAGTAAGAGAGAGGAGGAAAAGGAGGAGGAAGAAAGAGGAAGAGGAGAGTGGTGGAAGAGATTGCTGGAAGAGAGAGGAGGAAGAGAGAGGAGGAAGAGAGAGGAAGAGGAGAGAGGAGGAGGAGAGAGGAGGAAGACAGAGGAGGAAGAGAGAGGAGGAAGAGCGAGGAAGAGGAGAGAGTAGGAAGTGAGAGGAGGAAGAGAGAGGAGGAAGAGAGAGGAGAAAGAGAGAGGAGGCAGAGAGAGGAGGGGGAGAGAGGAGGAATAGAGAGGAGAAAGAGAGAGGGAGAGGAAAGTGTAGGAAAAGAGAGGAGGACGAGAGAGGAAGGAGAGAGAGTAGAAGGAGAGCAGAGGAACAGAGAGGAGGAAGAGAGAGGAATAAGAGAGGAGGAAGAGAGAGGAGGAGGAGAGAGGAGGAAGAGAGAAGAGGAAGAGAGGAAGAGGAGAGAGAAGGAGGAGAGAGGAGGAAGAGAGAGGAGGAATAGAGAGGAGGAAGAGAGAGGAGGAAAAGAGAGAATAAGGAGAGAGGAGGAAGAGAGAGAAGGAAGAGAGAGGAACAGGAGAGTGGAGGAAGAGAGAGGAAGAAGAGAGAGGAGGGGGAGAGAGGAGGAAGTGAGAGGAGGAAGAGAGAGGAGGAGGAGATAGACGGAAGAGAGAGGAGAAAGAGAGAGGAGGAAGAGAGAGGAGGAAGAGAGAGGAGGAAGAGTAAAGAGAAGAAGAGAGGAGGAAGAGAGAGCAGGAAGACAGAGGAGGAGGAGAGAGGAAGAGAGAGAGGAAGAGGAGAGAGGAGGAGGAGAGGGGAGGAAGAGAGAGGAGGAAGACAGAGGATGAAGAGAGAAAAAAAGCAGAGAGGAGGAAGAGAGAGGAAGAGGAGGGAGGAGAAAAGAGAGGAAGAAGACAGAAGAGGGGAGAGAGGAGGAAGGGTGAGGAGGAACAGAGAGGAGGAAGAGAGAAGAAGTGGAGAAGAGGAAGAGAGTGGAGGAAGAGAGAGGAATAGGAGAGAGGAGGAGCTGAGAGTAGGAAGAGAGGGGAGGAAGAGAGAGGAGGAAGAGAGAAATAAAGGAGAGAGGAGGAAGAGAGAGGAGGAAGAGAGAGGAAGAGGAGAGAGGAGGGAGAGAGAGGAAGAAGAGAGGAGGGGGAGAGAGGAGGAAGTGAGAGGAGGAAGAGAGAGGAATAAGAGTCAGGAGGAAGATAGAGGAGGAATAGAGTGGAGGGAGAGGAGGAAGAGAGAGGAGTAATAGAGCGGAAGAGTAGAGAGGAGTAACAGAGAGGAAGAGGAGAGAAGAGGAAGAGAAAGGAGGAAGTGAGAGGAAGTGGAGAGAGCAAGAGGAGAGAGGAGGAAGAGAGGAGGAAGAGAGAAGAAGAGGAAAGTGTAGGAAGAGAGAGGAGGAGAACAGAGGAGGAAGAGAGAGGAGGAAGAGAGAGTTGGAGGAGAGAGGGGGAAGAGAGAGCAGGAAGAGAGAGGAGGAAGAGAGAGTAAGAGGAGAGACGAGGAAGAGAGAGGAGGAAGAGTGAGGAGGAAGAGAGAGGAGGAAGAGAGAGGAGGAAGAGCATGGAGGAAGAGTAAAGAGAAGGACAGAGGAGGAAGAGAGAGGAGGAAGACAGAGGAAGAGAACAGAGGAAGAGAGAGAGGAAGAGGAGAGAGGAGGAAGAGAGAGGAGGATGAGAGAGGAGGAAGAGAGAGGAGGGGGAGAGAGGAGGAAGAGAGAGGAGGAAGAGACAGGAGGAATACAGAGGAGGAAGAGAGAGGAGGAAGAGAGAGGATGAGGAGAGAGAAGGAATAGAGAGGAGGAAGAGAGAGGAGGAAGAGAGAGGATGAAGTGAGCGGAAGAAGAGAGAGGAGGAGGAAAGAGGAAGAGGAGCAAGGAGGAAGAGAGAGGAGTAAGAAAGAGGAGGAATAGAGAGGAGGAAGAGAAAGGAGGAGGAGAGAGAAGGAAGAGAAAGGAGGAAGAGAGAGGAGGAAGAGAGAGGAGGAATAGAGAGGAGGAAGAGAGAGGAGGAAAAGAGAGAATAAGGAGAGAGGAGGAAGAGAGAGAAGGAAGAGAGAGGAACAGGAGAGTGGAGGAAGAGAGAGGAAGAAGAGAGAGGAGGGGGAGAGAGGAGGAAGTGAGAGGAGGAAGAGAGAGGAGGAGGAGATAGACGGAAGAGAGAGGAGAAAGAGAGAGGAGGAAGAGAGAGGAGGAAGAGAGAGGAGGAAGAGTAAAGAGAAGAAGAGAGGAGGAAGAGAGAGCAGGAAGACAGAGGAGGAGGAGAGAGGAAGAGAGAGAGGAAGAGGAGAGAGGAGGAGGAGAGGGGAGGAAGAGAGAGGAGGAAGACAGAGGATGAAGAGAGAAAAAAAGCAGAGAGGAGGAAGAGAGAGGAAGAGGAGGGAGGAGAAAAGAGAGGAAGAAGACAGAAGAGGGGAGAGAGGAGGAAGGGTGAGGAGGAACAGAGAGGAGGAAGAGAGAAGAAGTGGAGAAGAGGAAGAGAGTGGAGGAAGAGAGAGGAATAGGAGAGAGGAGGAGCTGAGAGTAGGAAGAGAGGGGAGGAAGAGAGAGGAGGAAGAGAGAAATAAAGGAGAGAGGAGGAAGAGAGAGGAGGAAGAGAGAGGAAGAGGAGAGAGGAGGGAGAGAGAGGACGATGAGAGACGGGGAAAAGAGACTAGGAAGAGAGAGGAGGAAGAGAGAGGAGGAAGAGAGAGGAAGAGGAGAGAGGAGGAGAGACGAGGAAGAGAGTGGAAGAGGAGAGAAGAGGAGGAGAGAGGAGGAAGAGAGAGGAGGAAGAGACAGGAGAAGAAGAGAGGAGGAAGCGAGAGGATGGAGAGAGAGGAGAAAGAGAGCGGAAGAGGAGAGAGGAGGAGGAGAGAGGACGATGAGAGAGGAGGAAAAGAGAGTAGGAAGAGAGAGGAGGGAGAGAGAGGAGGAAGAGAGAGGAGGAAGAGAGAGGAAGAGGAGAGAAGAGGAGGAGAGAGGAGGAAGAGAGAGGAGTAAGAGACAAGAGAAGGAGAGAGGAGGAAGCGAGAGGAGGAAGAGAGAGGAAGAGGAGAGAGGAGGAGAGAAGGAAGAGAGAGGAGGAAGAGAGAGGAGGAAAAAAGAGGAGTAAGAGAGAGAGAAGAAGAGAGGAGGAAGCGAGAGGAAGAGGAGAGAGTAGAAAGAGAGAGGAAGAGGAGAGAGGAGAAGGAGATAGGAGGAAGAGAGAGTATGAAGAGAGAGGAGGAAGAGAGAGGAGGAAGAGAGAGGAGGAAGAGAGAGCAAGAGGAGAGAGGAGGAGAGAGGAGGAAGAGAGAGGAGGAAGAGAGAGGAGGAAGAGAGAGCAAGAGGAGAGAGGAAGAGAGAGCAGGAAGAGAGAGGAGGAAGAGAGAGGAGGAAGAGAGAGGAGTAAGAGAGAGGAGGAAAAGGAGGAGGAAGAAAGAGGAAGAGGAGAGTGGTGGAAGAGATTGCTGGAAGAGAGAGGAGGAAGAGAGAGGAGGAAGAGAGAGGAAGAGGAGAGAGGAGGAGGAGAGAGGAGGAAGACAGAGGAGGAAGAGAGAGGAGGAAGAGCGAGGAAGAGGAGAGAGTAGGAAGTGAGAGGAGGAAGAGAGAGGAGGAAGAGAGAGGAGAAAGAGAGAGGAGGCAGAGAGAGGAGGGGGAGAGAGGAGGAATAGAGAGGAGAAAGAGAGAGGGAGAGGAAAGTGTAGGAAAAGAGAGGAGGACGAGAGAGGAAGGAGAGAGAGTAGAAGGAGAGCAGAGGAACAGAGAGGAGGAAGAGAGAGGAATAAGAGAGGAGGAAGAGAGAGGAGGAGGAGAGAGGAGGAAGAGAGAAGAGGAAGAGAGGAAGAGGAGAGAGAAGGAGGAGAGAGGAGGAAGAGAGAGGAGGAATAGAGAGGAGGAAGAGAGAGGAGGAAAAGAGAGAATAAGGAGAGAGGAGGAAGAGAGAGAAGGAAGAGAGAGGAACAGGAGAGTGGAGGAAGAGAGAGGAAGAAGAGAGAGGAGGGGGAGAGAGGAGGAAGTGAGAGGAGGAAGAGAGAGGAGGAGGAGATAGACGGAAGAGAGAGGAGAAAGAGAGAGGAGGAAGAGAGAGGAGGAAGAGAGAGGAGGAAGAGTAAAGAGAAGAAGAGAGGAGGAAGAGAGAGCAGGAAGACAGAGGAGGAGGAGAGAGGAAGAGAGAGAGGAAGAGGAGAGAGGAGGAGGAGAGGGGAGGAAGAGAGAGGAGGAAGACAGAGGATGAAGAGAGAAAAAAAGCAGAGAGGAGGAAGAGAGAGGAAGAGGAGGGAGGAGAAAAGAGAGGAAGAAGACAGAAGAGGGGAGAGAGGAGGAAGGGTGAGGAGGAACAGAGAGGAGGAAGAGAGAAGAAGTGGAGAAGAGGAAGAGAGTGGAGGAAGAGAGAGGAATAGGAGAGAGGAGGAGCTGAGAGTAGGAAGAGAGGGGAGGAAGAGAGAGGAGGAAGAGAGAAATAAAGGAGAGAGGAGGAAGAGAGAGGAGGAAGAGAGAGGAAGAGGAGAGAGGAGGGAGAGAGAGGAAGAAGAGAGGAGGGGGAGAGAGGAGGAAGTGAGAGGAGGAAGAGAGAGGAATAAGAGTCAGGAGGAAGATAGAGGAGGAATAGAGTGGAGGGAGAGGAGGAAGAGAGAGGAGTAATAGAGCGGAAGAGTAGAGAGGAGTAACAGAGAGGAAGAGGAGAGAAGAGGAAGAGAAAGGAGGAAGTGAGAGGAAGTGGAGAGAGCAAGAGGAGAGAGGAGGAAGAGAGGAGGAAGAGAGAAGAAGAGGAAAGTGTAGGAAGAGAGAGGAGGAGAACAGAGGAGGAAGAGAGAGGAGGAAGAGAGAGTTGGAGGAGAGAGGGGGAAGAGAGAGCAGGAAGAGAGAGGAGGAAGAGAGAGTAAGAGGAGAGACGAGGAAGAGAGAGGAGGAAGAGTGAGGAGGAAGAGAGAGGAGGAAGAGAGAGGAGGAAGAGCATGGAGGAAGAGTAAAGAGAAGGACAGAGGAGGAAGAGAGAGGAGGAAGACAGAGGAAGAGAACAGAGGAAGAGAGAGAGGAAGAGGAGAGAGGAGGAAGAGAGAGGAGGATGAGAGAGGAGGAAGAGAGAGGAGGGGGAGAGAGGAGGAAGAGAGAGGAGGAAGAGACAGGAGGAATACAGAGGAGGAAGAGAGAGGAGGAAGAGAGAGGATGAGGAGAGAGAAGGAATAGAGAGGAGGAAGAGAGAGGAGGAAGAGAGAGGATGAAGTGAGCGGAAGAAGAGAGAGGAGGAGGAAAGAGGAAGAGGAGCAAGGAGGAAGAGAGAGGAGTAAGAAAGAGGAGGAATAGAGAGGAGGAAGAGAAAGGAGGAGGAGAGAGAAGGAAGAGAAAGGAGGAAGAGAGAGGAGGAAGAGAGAGGAGGAATAGAGAGGAGGAAGAGAGAGGAGGAAAAGAGAGAATAAGGAGAGAGGAGGAAGAGAGAGAAGGAAGAGAGAGGAACAGGAGAGTGGAGGAAGAGAGAGGAAGAAGAGAGAGGAGGGGGAGAGAGGAGGAAGTGAGAGGAGGAAGAGAGAGGAGGAGGAGATAGACGGAAGAGAGAGGAGAAAGAGAGAGGAGGAAGAGAGAGGAGGAAGAGAGAGGAGGAAGAGTAAAGAGAAGAAGAGAGGAGGAAGAGAGAGCAGGAAGACAGAGGAGGAGGAGAGAGGAAGAGAGAGAGGAAGAGGAGAGAGGAGGAGGAGAGGGGAGGAAGAGAGAGGAGGAAGACAGAGGATGAAGAGAGAAAAAAAACAGAGAGGAGGAAGAGAGAGGAAGAGGAGGGAGGAGAAAAGAGAGGAAGAAGACAGAAGAGGGGAGAGAGGAGGAAGGGTGAGGAGGAACAGAGAGGAGGAAGAGAGAAGAAGTGGAGAAGAGGAAGAGAGTGGAGGAAGAGAGAGGAATAGGAGAGAGGAGGAGCTGAGAGTAGGAAGAGAGGGGAGGAAGAGAGAGGAGGAAGAGAGAAATAAAGGAGAGAGGAGGAAGAGAGAGGAGGAAGAGAGAGGAAGAGGAGAGAGGAGGGAGAGAGAGGAAGAAGAGAGGAGGGGGAGAGAGGAGGAAGTGAGAGGAGGAAGAGAGAGGAATAAGAGTCAGGAGGAAGATAGAGGAGGAATAGAGTGGAGGGAGAGGAGGAAGAGAGAGGAGTAATAGAGCGGAAGAGTAGAGAGGAGTAACAGAGAGGAAGAGGAGAGAAGAGGAAGAGAAAGGAGGAAGTGAGAGGAAGAGGAGAGAGCAAGAGGAGAGAGGAGGAAGAGAGGAGGAAGAGAGAAGAAGAGGAAAGTGTAGGAAGAGAGAGGAGAGGAGGAAAAGAGAGTAGGAAGAGAGAGGAGGGAGAGAGAGGAGGAAGAGAGAGGAGGAAGAGAGAGGAAGAGGAGAGAAGAGGAGGAGAGAGGAGGAAGAGAGAGGAGTAAGAGACAAGAGAAGGAGAGAGGAGGAAGCGAGAGGAGGAAGAGAGAGGAAGAGGAGAGAGGAGGAGAGAAGGAAGAGAGAGGAGGAAGAGAGAGGAGGAAAAAAGAGGAGTAAGAGAGAGAGAAGAAGAGAGGAGGAAGCGAGAGGAAGAGGAGAGAGTAGAAAGAGAGAGGAAGAGGAGAGAGGAGAAGGAGATAGGAGGAAGAGAGAGTATGAAGAGAGAGGAGGAAGAGAGAGGAGGAAGAGAGAGGAGGAAGAGAGAGCAAGAGGAGAGAGGAGGAGAGAGGAGGAAGAGAGAGGAGGAAGAGAGAGGAGGAAGAGAGAGCAAGAGGAGAGAGGAAGAGAGAGCAGGAAGAGAGAGGAGGAAGAGAGAGGAGGAAGAGAGAGGAGTAAGAGAGAGGAGGAAAAGGAGGAGGAAGAAAGAGGAAGAGGAGAGTGGTGGAAGAGATTGCTGGAAGAGAGAGGAGGAAGAGAGAGGAGGAAGAGAGAGGAAGAGGAGAGAGGAGGAGGAGAGAGGAGGAAGACAGAGGAGGAAGAGAGAGGAGGAAGAGCGAGGAAGAGGAGAGAGTAGGAAGTGAGAGGAGGAAGAGAGAGGAGGAAGAGAGAGGAGAAAGAGAGAGGAGGCAGAGAGAGGAGGGGGAGAGAGGAGGAATAGAGAGGAGAAAGAGAGAGGGAGAGGAAAGTGTAGGAAAAGAGAGGAGGACGAGAGAGGAAGGAGAGAGAGTAGAAGGAGAGCAGAGGAACAGAGAGGAGGAAGAGAGAGGAATAAGAGAGGAGGAAGAGAGAGGAGGAGGAGAGAGGAGGAAGAGAGAAGAGGAAGAGAGGAAGAGGAGAGAGAAGGAGGAGAGAGGAGGAAGAGAGAGGAGGAATAGAGAGGAGGAAGAGAGAGGAGGAAAAGAGAGAATAAGGAGAGAGGAGGAAGAGAGAGAAGGAAGAGAGAGGAACAGGAGAGTGGAGGAAGAGAGAGGAAGAAGAGAGAGGAGGGGGAGAGAGGAGGAAGTGAGAGGAGGAAGAGAGAGGAGGAGGAGATAGACGGAAGAGAGAGGAGAAAGAGAGAGGAGGAAGAGAGAGGAGGAAGAGAGAGGAGGAAGAGTAAAGAGAAGAAGAGAGGAGGAAGAGAGAGCAGGAAGACAGAGGAGGAGGAGAGAGGAAGAGAGAGAGGAAGAGGAGAGAGGAGGAGGAGAGGGGAGGAAGAGAGAGGAGGAAGACAGAGGATGAAGAGAGAAAAAAAGCAGAGAGGAGGAAGAGAGAGGAAGAGGAGGGAGGAGAAAAGAGAGGAAGAAGACAGAAGAGGGGAGAGAGGAGGAAGGGTGAGGAGGAACAGAGAGGAGGAAGAGAGAAGAAGTGGAGAAGAGGAAGAGAGTGGAGGAAGAGAGAGGAATAGGAGAGAGGAGGAGCTGAGAGTAGGAAGAGAGGGGAGGAAGAGAGAGGAGGAAGAGAGAAATAAAGGAGAGAGGAGGAAGAGAGAGGAGGAAGAGAGAGGAAGAGGAGAGAGGAGGGAGAGAGAGGAAGAAGAGAGGAGGGGGAGAGAGGAGGAAGTGAGAGGAGGAAGAGAGAGGAATAAGAGTCAGGAGGAAGATAGAGGAGGAATAGAGTGGAGGGAGAGGAGGAAGAGAGAGGAGTAATAGAGCGGAAGAGTAGAGAGGAGTAACAGAGAGGAAGAGGAGAGAAGAGGAAGAGAAAGGAGGAAGTGAGAGGAAGTGGAGAGAGCAAGAGGAGAGAGGAGGAAGAGAGGAGGAAGAGAGAAGAAGAGGAAAGTGTAGGAAGAGAGAGGAGGAGAACAGAGGAGGAAGAGAGAGGAGGAAGAGAGAGTTGGAGGAGAGAGGGGGAAGAGAGAGCAGGAAGAGAGAGGAGGAAGAGAGAGTAAGAGGAGAGACGAGGAAGAGAGAGGAGGAAGAGTGAGGAGGAAGAGAGAGGAGGAAGAGAGAGGAGGAAGAGCATGGAGGAAGAGTAAAGAGAAGGACAGAGGAGGAAGAGAGAGGAGGAAGACAGAGGAAGAGAACAGAGGAAGAGAGAGAGGAAGAGGAGAGAGGAGGAAGAGAGAGGAGGATGAGAGAGGAGGAAGAGAGAGGAGGGGGAGAGAGGAGGAAGAGAGAGGAGGAAGAGACAGGAGGAATACAGAGGAGGAAGAGAGAGGAGGAAGAGAGAGGATGAGGAGAGAGAAGGAATAGAGAGGAGGAAGAGAGAGGAGGAAGAGAGAGGATGAAGTGAGCGGAAGAAGAGAGAGGAGGAGGAAAGAGGAAGAGGAGCAAGGAGGAAGAGAGAGGAGTAAGAAAGAGGAGGAATAGAGAGGAGGAAGAGAAAGGAGGAGGAGAGAGAAGGAAGAGAAAGGAGGAAGAGAGAGGAGGAAGAGAGAGGAGGAATAGAGAGGAGGAAGAGAGAGGAGGAAAAGAGAGAATAAGGAGAGAGGAGGAAGAGAGAGAAGGAAGAGAGAGGAACAGGAGAGTGGAGGAAGAGAGAGGAAGAAGAGAGAGGAGGGGGAGAGAGGAGGAAGTGAGAGGAGGAAGAGAGAGGAGGAGGAGATAGACGGAAGAGAGAGGAGAAAGAGAGAGGAGGAAGAGAGAGGAGGAAGAGAGAGGAGGAAGAGTAAAGAGAAGAAGAGAGGAGGAAGAGAGAGCAGGAAGACAGAGGAGGAGGAGAGAGGAAGAGAGAGAGGAAGAGGAGAGAGGAGGAGGAGAGGGGAGGAAGAGAGAGGAGGAAGACAGAGGATGAAGAGAGAAAAAAAGCAGAGAGGAGGAAGAGAGAGGAAGAGGAGGGAGGAGAAAAGAGAGGAAGAAGACAGAAGAGGGGAGAGAGGAGGAAGGGTGAGGAGGAACAGAGAGGAGGAAGAGAGAAGAAGTGGAGAAGAGGAAGAGAGTGGAGGAAGAGAGAGGAATAGGAGAGAGGAGGAGCTGAGAGTAGGAAGAGAGGGGAGGAAGAGAGAGGAGGAAGAGAGAAATAAAGGAGAGAGGAGGAAGAGAGAGGAGGAAGAGAGAGGAAGAGGAGAGAGGAGGGAGAGAGAGGAAGAAGAGAGGAGGGGGAGAGAGGAGGAAGTGAGAGGAGGAAGAGAGAGGAATAAGAGTCAGGAGGAAGATAGAGGAGGAATAGAGTGGAGGGAGAGGAGGAAGAGAGAGGAGTAATAGAGCGGAAGAGTAGAGAGGAGTAACAGAGAGGAAGAGGAGAGAAGAGGAAGAGAAAGGAGGAAGTGAGAGGAAGAGGAGAGAGCAAGAGGAGAGAGGAGGAAGAGAGGAGGAAGAGAGAAGAAGAGGAAAGTGTAGGAAGAGAGAGGAGGAGAACAGAGGAGGAAGAGAGAGGAGGAAGAGAGAGTTGGAGGAGAGAGGGGGAAGAGAGAGCAGGAAGAGAGAGGAGGAAGAGAGAGTAAGAGGAGAGACGAGGAAGAGAGAGGAGGAAGAGTGAGGAGGAAGAGAGACGAGGAAGAGAGAGGAGGAAGAGCATGGAGGAAGAGTAAAGAGAAGGACAGAGGAGGAAGAGAGAGGAGGAAGACAGAGGAAGAGAACAGAGGAAGAGAGAGAGGAAGAGGAGAGAGGAGGAAGAGAGAGGAGGATGAGAGAGGAGGAAGAGAGAGGAGGGGGAGAGAGGAGGAAGAGAGAGGAGGAAGAGACAGGAGGAATACAGAGGAGGAAGAGAGAGGAGGAAGAGAGAGGATGAGGAGAGAGAAGGAATAGAGAGGAGGAAGAGAGAGGAGGAAGAGAGAGGATGAAGTGAGCGGAAGAAGAGAGAGGAGGAGGAAAGAGGAAGAGGAGCAAGGAGGAAGAGAGAGGAGTAAGAAAGAGGAGGAATAGAGAGGAGGAAGAGAAAGGAGGAGGAGAGAGAAGGAAGAGAAAGGAGGAAGAGAGAGGAGGAAGAGAGAGGAGGAAGAGAGACGAGGAGAGCGGAGGTAGAGAGAGGAGCAAGAGAGAGGAAGAGGAGAAAGGAGAAAGAGGAAGGAAGAAAAGAGAGGAGGAAGGGAGAGTAGGAAGAGAGAGGAGGAAGAGAAAGGAGGAGGAGACAGAAGGAAGAGAGAGGAAGAAGAGAGAGGAGGAGGAGAGAGGAGGACGAGAGAGGAGGTAGAGACAAGAGGAAGAGAGAGGAGGAAGAGAGAGGAGGAAGAGAGAGGAGGAAGAGAGATGAAGAAGAGAGCGGAGGAGAAGAGAGGAGGAAGGCAGAGGAGGAAGAGAGAGGAGGAAGAGAGAGGAGGAAGACTGCGGAGGAAGAGAGAGGAAGCGGAGAAGAGGAAGGGAGAGGAGGAAGGGAGAGGAGGAAGAGAGAGGCGGAAGAGAGAGGAGGAAGAGAGAGGAGGAATAGAGAAAAAAAGGAGAAAGGAGGAAGAGAGAGGAGGAAGAGAGAGGAAGGGGAGAGAGGAGGATGAGACAGGAAGAAGAGAGAGGAGGGGAGAGAGGTGGAAGTGAGAGGAGGAAGAGAGAGGAGGTAGACAGAGTACGAAGAGAGGAAGAGGAGAGAGGAGTAATGGAGAGGTAGAGGAGAGAGATGGAAGAGAAAGGAAGAAGTGAGAGGAAGAGGAGAGATCAAGAGGAGAGAGGAGGAAGAGACAGGAGGAAGAGAGAGGAGGAAGAGAGAAGAAGAAGAAAGAGGAGGAAGAGAGAGGAGAAAGAGAGACAAGGAAGAGAGAGTAAGAGGAGAGAAGCGGAAGAGAGAGGAGGAAAGAGAGGAGGAGGAGAGAGAGGTAAGAGAGAGGAGAAAGAGAGAGGAGGAAGAGAGAGGAGGAAGAGAGAGGAGGAAGAGAGAGGAAGAGGAGAGTGTTGGAGGAGAGAGGAGGAGAGGGGAGGAAGAGAGAGGAGGAAGAGAAACGAGAAAGAGAGAGGACGAAGAGAGATGAGGAAGGGAGAGTAGAAAGAGAGAGGAATAGAGAGAGGAGGAATGCAGAGGAGGAACAGAGAGGAAGAGGAGAGAGGAGGAGAGAGGAGGAAGAGATAGGAGGACGAGAGAGGAGGAAGAGAAAGGAGGAAGAGAGAGGAGGAGGAGAGAGGCGGAAGAGAGAAGGAAGAGAGAGGAGGAGGAGAGTGGAGGAAGAGAGTGGAGGAAGAGAAAGGAGGAATACAGAGGAGGAAGAGAGAGGAGGAAGAGCGAGGAAGAGGAGAGATGAGTAACAGAGAGGAGTAATAGAGAGGAAGACGAGAGAGGAGGAAGAGAGAGGAGGAAGAGAGACGAGGAAAAGAGAATAGGAAGAGAGAGAAAAAAGAGAGAGGAATAAGAGAGAGGAGGAAGAGAGATGAGGAAGAGAGAGGAGGAAGAGAGAGGAGGAAGAGCGAGGAAGAGCTGAGAGGAGGAAGAGTTAGGAAGAAGAGAGAGGAGGAGGAGAGTGGAGGAAGAGAGAGGAGGAGGAGAGAGGAGGAAGAGAGAGGAGGAAGAGAGAGGAGAAGGAGAGAGAAGTAAGACAGAGTAGGAAGAGAGAGGAGGAAGAGAGAGTAGGAACAGAGAGGAGAAAGAGAGAGGAGGAGGAAAGAGGAGAAATAGAGAGGAGGAAGAGAGATGAGGAAGAGAGAAGAGAAGGAGAAAGGAGGAAGAGAGAGGAGGAAGAGAGATGAGGAAGAGGAGAGAGGAAGAAGAGAGAGGAGGAGGAAAGAGGAAGAGGAGCGAGGAGGAAGATAGAGGAGGAAGAGAGATGAGGAAGAGAGAGAAGGAAGACAGAGGAGGAAGAGAGAGGAATAAGAGAGAGAAGGAAGACAGAGGAGGAAGAAAGAGGAGGAAGAGAGAGAAAAAAGAGAGAAGAGGATGAGAGTGGAGGAAGAAAGAGGAGGAAGAGAGGTGGAGGAGAGAGGAGGAAGAGAGAGGAGGAAGAGAGAGGAGGAAGAGTTAGAAAAAGGAGAGAGGAGGAGGAGAGAGGAGGAAGAGAGAGGATGAAAAGGGAGGAGGAATAGAGAGGAGGAAGAGAGAGGAGGAAGAGAGAGGAAGACGATGGAGGAGGAAGAGACAGGAGGAAGAGAGAGGAGCAAGAGGGAGGAGGAAGAGAGAGGAGGAAGAGAGAGAAAAAGGAGTGAGGATGAAGAGAGAGGAGAAACAGAGAGGAAGAAGAGAGAGGAGGAAGAGAGAGGAGGAAGAGAGAGGAGGAAGAGAGAGGAGGAGTAGAGAGGAGGAAGAGAGAGGAGGAGGAGAGTGGAGGAAGAGAGAGGAGGAAGAGAGAGGAGGAATAGAGAGGATTAAGAGAGAGGAAGAGGAGAGAGGGGGAAGAGAGAGGAGGAAGAGAGAGGAGGAATAGAGTGGAGGAAGAGAGAGGAGGAAGAGAGATGAGGAAGAGAGAGGAGGAAGAGAGAGAAGGAGGATTGAGGAGGAAGAGAGAGGAGGAAGAGCGAGGAAGAGCAGAGAGGAGGAAGAGATAGGAAGAAGAGAGAGGAGGAAGAGAGTGGAGGAAGAGAGAGAAGGAAGAGAGAGGAGGAAGAGAGAGGAGGAAGAGACAGGAGGAGGATTGAGGAGGAAGAGAGAGAAGGAAGAGACAGAAGGAATAGAGACGAGGAAGAGAGAGGAAGAGGAGAGAGGAGGAAGAGAGAGGAGGAAGAGTAAAGAGAAGGAGAGAGGAGGAAGAGAGAGCAGGAAGAGAGAGCAGGAGGAGAGAGGAAGACAGAGAGGAAGAGAAGAGAATAGGAAGAGAGAAGAGGAAGAGAGAGGAGGAAGAGAGAGGAGGAAGAGAGAGGAGGAAGAGAGAGGAGGAAGAGAGACGAAGAGGAGAGTGGAGGAAGAGAGAGGAGGATGAGAGAGGAGAAAGAGGAGAAGGAGAGAGGAGGAACAGAGAGGAGGAAGAGAGAGGAAGAAGAGAGGAGGAATAGAGAGGAGGAGGAGAGAGGAGGAAGAGTATAGAGAAGTAGAGAGGAGGAAGAGAGAGGAGGAAAAGAGAGGAAGAGGAGAGAGGAAAAGGAGAGAGGAGGAACAGAGAGGAGGAAGGGAGTAAAAGAAGAGAGGAGGAAGAGAGAGGGAGGAGAGAGGAGGAAGAGAGAGGAGGAAGAGAGAGGAGTAATAGAGAGGAAGAGGAGAGAGTAGGAAGAGTGAGGAGGAAGAGACAGGAGGATGAGAGTGGAGGAAGAGAGAGAAAAAGGAGAGAGGAGGAAGAGAGAGGAGGAAGAGAGAGGAGGAAGAGAGAGTAGGTAGATAGAGGAGGAGGAGAGTGGAGGAAGAGAGAGGAAGAGGAGAGAGGAGGAAGAGAGAGGAGGAGGAGAGAGGAGGAAGAGAGAGGAAGAGGAGAGAGGAGGAGGAGAGTGGAGCAAGAGACAGGAGGAAGAGAGAAGAGGAAGAGAGAGGAGGAAGAGACAAGAGGAAGAGAGAGGAGGAAGAGAGAGGAGGAAGAGAGAGTAGGAAGAGAGAGGAAGAGTAGAGAGGAGGAAGAGATAGGAAGAAGAGAGAGGAGGGGGAGAGAGGAAGAAGAGAGAGGAGGAAGAGAGACGAGGAAGAGAGAGGAGGAACAGAGAGGAGGAAGAGAGAGGAAGAGGAGAGAGGAGGAAGAGATAGGAGGAAGAGAGAAGAAGAGGAAGGAGGAAGAGGAAAGAGGAGGAAGAGAGAGGTGGAAGAGAGAGGAGGAAGAGAAAGGAGGAAGAGAGAGGAGGAAGAGAGAAGAAGAGGAAACAGCAGGAAGAGAGAGTTGGAAGAGAGAGGAGGAAGACAGAAGAGGAAGAGAGAGGAGGAAGAGAGATGAAGAGGAGAGAGGTGGAGGAGAGAGGAGGAAGAGAGAGGAGTAAGGGTGAGGAGGACGAGAGAGAAGGAAGAGAGGGGAAGAGGAGAGAGGAGGAAGAGAGACGAGGAAGAGAGTGGAGGAGGAGAGAGGAGAAAGAGAGAGGACCAAGAGAGAGGAGGAAGAGAGAGGAGGAGGAGAGAGGAGGAAGAGAGAGGCGGAACAGAGTGGAGGAAGAGAGAGGAGAAAGAGAGAGGAGGAAGAGAGAGGAAGAGGAGAAAGGAGGAAGAGAGAGGAAGAGGAGAGAGGAGGAAGAGAGAGGAGGAAGAGTGAAGAGGAAGAGAGAGGAGGAAGCGAGAGGAGGAAGAGAGAGGAAGAGGAGAGAGGAGGAGAGAAGGAAGAGAGAGGAGGAAGAGAGAGGAGGAAAAAATAGGAGTAAGAGAGAAGAGAAGTTGAGAGGAGGAAGCGAGAGGAAGAGGAGAGAGGAGAAGGAGATAGGAGGAAGAGAGAGGAGGAAGAGAGAGGAGGAAGAGACAGGAAGAGGAGAGAGGAGGAAGAGAGAGGAGGAAGAGAGAGGAGGAAGAGAGAGGAGGAGGAGAGAGGAGGAAGAGAGAAGAAGAGGAGAGAGAAGGAGGAGAGAGGAAGAGAGAGGAGGAAGAGAGAGGAGGAAGAGAGAGGAGGAAGGAGAGCAAGAGGAGAGAGGAGGAGA
This sequence comes from Strix occidentalis, assembly GCA_030819815.1. NCBI lineage: Eukaryota > Metazoa > Chordata > Aves > Strigiformes > Strigidae > Strix > Strix occidentalis. Next base: position 14,942 of record JASWHU010000236.1, on the reverse strand, counting down.
GAGAAGGAAGAGAGAGGAGGAAGAGAGAGCAGGAAGAGAGAGGAGGAAGTGAGAGCAGGAAGAGAGAGCAGGAAGAGAGAGGAGGAAGAGAGAGGAGTAAGAGAGAGGAGGTAAAGGAGGAGGAAGAGAGAGGAAGAGGAGAGTGGTGGAAGAGATTGCTGGAAGAGAGAGGAGGAAAAGAGAGGAGGAAGAGAGAGGAAGAGGAGAGAGGAGGAAGAGAGAGGAGGAAGAGAGAGGAGGAAGAGAGAGGAGGAAGAGAGAGGAGGAAGAGAGAGGAAGAGGAGAGAGGAGCAGGAGACAGGAGGAAGACAGAGGATGAAGAGAGAGGAGGAAGAGAGAGGAGGAAGACAGAGTAGGAGGAGAGAGGAGGAAGAGAGAGGAGGAAGAGAGAGGAAGAGGAGAGAGGAGGAGAGGAGTGGAGGAAGAGAGAGGAAGAGGAGAGAGGAGGAAGAGAGAGGAGGAAGTGAGAGGAGGAGGAGAGGGGAGGAAGAGAGAGGAAGAGGAGAGAGGAAAAGAGAGGAGGAAGAGACAGGAGGAAGAGAGAGGAGGAAGAGAGAGGAGGAAGAGGTTGGTGGAAGAGAGAGGAGAAAGAGAGAGGAGGAAGAGAGAGGAGGAAGAAAGAGGAGGAATAGAGAGGAAGAGGAGAGAGGAGGATAGAAGGAAGAGAGGGGAGTAAGGTAGAGGAGAAGGAGAGAGGAGGAAGCGAGAGGAAGAGGAGAGAGGAGAGAGGAGGAAGAGAGAGGAGGAAGAGAGAGGAGGAAGAAAAAGGAAGAGGAGAGAGGAGGAGGAGACAGGAGGAAGAGGGAGGATGAAGAGAGAGGAGGAAGAGAGAGGAAGAGGAGAGAGAGGAAGAGAGAGGAAGAGGAGAGAGGAGTAAGAGAGAGGAGGAAGAGAGAGGAGGAAGAGATAGGAGGAGGAGAGATTAGGGTGAGAAAGGAAGAGGAGAAAGGAGAGAGGAGGAAGAGAGAGGAGGAAGATAGATGAGGAAGAGTGAGGAAGAGGAGAGACGAGGAGGAGAGAGGAGGAAGAGAGAGGAGGAAGAGAGAGGAGGAATAGAGAGGAAGAGGAGAGAGGAGGAGGAGAGAGGAGGAAGAGAGAGGAGGAAGAGAGAGTAGAAAGAGAGAGGAGGAAGAGAGAGGAGGAAGAGAGAGGAGGAAGAAAGAGGAGGAATAGAGAGGAAGAGGAGAGTGGAGGAAGAGATTGGTGGAAGAGAGAGGAGGAAGAGAGAGGAGGAAGAGAAAGGAGGAAGAGAGAGGAGGAAGAGAGAGGAAGAGGAGAGAGGAGGAGAGGAGGAAGAGAGAGGAGTAAGATAGAGGAGAAGGAGAGAGGAGGAAGCGAGATGAAGAGGAGAGAGGAGAGAGGAGGAAGAGAGAGGTGGAAGAGAGAGGAGGAAGAGAGGAAGAGGAGAGAGGAGGAGGAGACAGGAGGAAGAGAGAGGAAGAGGAAAGAGGAGGAGGGAGGAGGAAGAAAGAGGAGGAAGAGAGAGGAGGAAGAGAGAGGAGGAAGAGAGAGGAGGAAGAGAGAGGAAGAGGAGAGAAGAGGAGGAGAGAGGAGGAAGAGGGAGGAGTAAGCGACAGGAGAAGAAGAGAGGAGGAAGCGAGAGGAGGAAGAGAGAGGAGAAAGAGAGAGGAAGAGGAGAGAGGAGGAGGAGAGAGGACGATGAGAGAGGAGGAAAAGAGAGTAGGAAGAGAGAGGAGGAAGAGAGAGGAGGAAGAGAGAGGAGGAAGAGAGAGGAAGAGGAGAGAAGAGGAGGAGAGAGGAGGAAGAGAGAGGAGTAAGAGACAAGAGAAGGAGAGAGGAGGAAGAGAGAGGAGGAAGAGAGAGGAGGAAAAAAGAGGAGTAAGAGAGAAGAGAAGGAGAGAGGAGGAAGCGAGAGGAAGAAGAGAGAGTAGGAAGAGAGAGGAAGAGGAGAGAGGAGAAGGAGATAGGAGGAAGAGAGAGGATGAAGAGAGAGGAGGGGAAGAGATAGGAGGAAGAGAGAAGAAGAGGAGAGAGGAGGAGGAGAGAGGAGGAAGACAGAGGAGGAAGAGAGAGGAGGAAGAGAGAGGAGGAAGAGCGAGGAAGAGGAGAGGGTAGGAAGTGAGAGGAGGAAGAGGGAGGAGGAAGAGAGAGGAGGAGGAGAGAGGAGGAAGAGAGAGGAGGAAGAGAGAGGAGGAAGAGAGAGGAAGAGGAGAGAGGAGGAGAGAGAGGAGGAAGAGAGAGGAGGAAGAGAATGGAGGAAGAGAGAGGAGGAAGAGAGAGGAAGAGGAGAGAAGAGGAGGAGAGAGGAGGAAGACAGAGGAGGAAGAGAGAGGAGGAAGAGCGAGGAATAGGAGAGAGTAGGAATTGAGAGGAGGAAGAGAGAGGAGGAAGAGAGAGGAGGAGGAGAGAGGAGGAAGAGAGAGGAGGAAGAGAGAGGAGGAAGAGAGAGGAAGAGGAGAGAGGAGGAGAGAGGAGGAAGAGAGAGGAGGAAGACAGAGGAAGAGGAGAGAAGAGGAGGAGAGAGGAGGAAGACAGAGGAGGAAGAGAGAGGAGGAAGAGCGAGGAAGAGGAGAGATTAGGAAGTGAGAGGAGGAAGAGAGAGGAGGAAGAGAGAGGAGGAGGAGAGAGGAGGAAGAGAGAGGAATAGGAGAGAGTAGGAGAGAGGAGGAAGAGAGAGGAGGAAGAGAGAGAAGGAAGAAAGAGGAAGAGGAAGAGGAGAGAGGAGGAGGAGACAGGAGGAAGAGAGAGGATGAAGAGAGAGGAGGAAGAGAGAGGAAGAGGAGAGAGGAGGAGGAGAGAGGAGGAAGAGAGAGGAGGAAGAGAGAGCAGGAAGAGAGAGGAGGAGGAGAGAGGAGGAAGAGAGAGGAGGAGGAGAGAGCAGGAAGAGAGAGGAGGAAGAGAGAGGAGGAAGAGAGAGGAAGAGGAGAGAGGAGGAGGACTGAGGAAGAAGAGAGAGGAGGAGGAGAGTGGAGGAAGGTAGAGGAGGAAGAGAGAGGAAGAGGAGAGAAGAGGAGGAGAGAGGAGGAAGACAGAGGAGGAAGAGAGAGGAGGAGGAGAGAGGAGGAAGGGAGAGGAAGAGGAGAGAGGAGGCAGAGAGAGGAAGAAGAGAGAGAGAGAGGAGAGAGGAGGAATAGTGAGGAGGAATATATAGGAAGAGGAGAGAGGAGGAAGTAAGAGGAGGAATGGAGAGGAGGAAGAGAGTGGAGGAAGAGAGAGGAGGAAGACAGAGGTTGAGGAGAGAAGAGGAGGAGAGAGGAGCAAGACAGAGGAGGAAGAGAGAGGAGGAAGAGCGAGGAAGAGGAGAGAGTAGAAAGTGAGAGGAGGAAGAGAGAGGAGGAGGAGAGAGGAGGAGGAGAGAGGAGGAAGAGAGAGGAGGAAGAGAGAGGAGGAAGAGAGAGGAAGAGGAGAGAGTAGGAGAGAGGAGGAAGAGAGAGGAGGAAGAGAATGGAGGAAGAGAGAGGAGGAAGAGAGAGGAAGAGGAGAGAAGAGGAGGAGAGAGGAGGAAGACTGAGGAGGAAGAGAGAGGAGGAAGTGCGAGGAAGAGGAGAGTGTAGGAAGTGAGAGGAGGAAGGGAGAGGAGGAAGAGAGAGGAGGAGGAGAGAGGTGAAGAGAGAGGAGGAAGAGAGAGGAGGAAGAGAGAGGAAGAGGAGAGAGGAGGAGAGAGGAGAAGAGAGAGGAGGAAGAGAAAGGAGGAAGAAAGAGGAAGAGGAGAGAGGAGGAGGAGAGAGGAGGAAGAGAGAGGAAGAAGAGAGAGGAGGAGGAGAGAGGAGGAAGAGAGAGGAGGAAGAGAGAGGAAGAGGAGAGAGGAGCAGGACTGAGGAAGAAGAGAGAGGAGGAGGAGAGAGGAGGAAGAGAGAGGGCGAAGAGAAAGGAGGAGGAAGGAGGATGAAGAGAGAGGAAGAGGAGAGAGGAGGAGAGAGGAGGAAGAGAGACGAGGAAGAGAGAGGAGGAAGAGAGAGGAAGAGGAGAGTGGAGGATGAGAGAGGAAGAGGGACAGTGGAGGAGGACTGAGGAAGAAGAAAGATGAGGAACAGAGAGGAGGAAGAGAGAGGAGGTAGAGAGAGGAAGAGGAGAGAAGAGGAGGAAAGAGGAGGAAGAGAGGGGAGGAAGAGAGAGGAGGAAGAGAGAGGAAGAGGAGAGAGTAGGAGAGAGGAGGAAGAGAGAGGAGGAAGAGAATGGAGGAAGAGAGAGGAGGAAGAGAGAGGAAGAGGAGAGAAGAGGAGGAGAGAGGAGGAAGACTGAGGAGGAAGAGAGAGGAGGAAGTGCGAGGAAGAGGAGAGAGTAGGAAGTGAGAGGAGGAAGAGAGAGGAAAAAGAGAGAGGAGGAGGAGAGAGGAGGAAGAGAGAGGAGGAAGAGAGAGAGGAGGAAGAGAGAGGAAGAGGAGAGAGGAGGAGAGATGAGGAAGAGAGAGGAGGAGAGAGAGACGAGGAAGAAAGAGGAAGAGGGAGAGAGGAGGAGGAGACAGGAGGAAGAGAGAGGATGAAGAGAGAGGAGGAAGAGAGAGGAAGAGGAGAGAGGAGGAGGAGAGAGGAGGAAGAGAGAGGAGGAAGAGAGAGGAGGAAGAGAGAGTAGGAAGAGAGAGGAGGAAGAGAGAGGAGGAAGAGAGAGGAAGAGGAGAGAGGAGGAGGACTGAGGAAGAAGAGAGAGGAGGAGGAGAGAGTAGGAGAGAGGAGGAAGAGAGAGGAGGAAGAGAATGGAGGAAGAGAGAGGAGGAAGAGAGAGGAAGAGGAGAGAAGAGGAGGAGAGAGGAGGAAGACTGAGGAGGAAGAGAGAGGAGGAAGTGCGAGGAAGAGGAGAGAGTAGGAAGTGAGAGGAGGAAGAGAGAGGAAGAAGAGAGAGGAGGAGGAGAGAGGAGGAAGAGAGAGGAGGAAGAGAGAGGAGGAAGAGAGAGGGAAGAGGAGAGAGGAGGAGAGATGAGGAAGAGAGAGGAGGAAGAGAGAGGAGGAAGAAAGAGGAACAGAGAGAGGAGGAGGAGACAGGAGGAAGAGAGAGGATGAAGAGAGAGGAGGAAGAGAGAGGAAGAGGAGAGAGGAGGAGGAGAGGAGGAGGAGAGAGAGAGGAAGAGAGAGGAGGAAGAGAGAGTAGGAAGAGAGAGGAGGAAGAGAGAGGAGGAAGAGAGAGGAAGAGGAGAGAGGAGGAGGACTGAGGATGAAGAGAGAGGAGGAGGAGAGAGGAGGAAGAGAGAGGAGGAAGAGAGAGGATGAAGAGAGAGGAGGAGGAGAGAGGAGGAAGAGAAAGGAGGAAGAGAGAGGAAGAGGAGAGAGGAGGAGCACTGAGGAAGAAGAGAGAGGAGGAGGAGAGAGGAGGAAGAGAGAGGAGGAAGAGAGAGGAAGAAGAGAGAGGAGGAGGAGAGAGGAGTGCAGAGAGAGGAAGAAGAGAGAGGAAGAGGAGAGAGGAGGAATTGTGAGGAGGAATATATAGGAAGAGGAGAGAGGAGGAAGTAAGAGGAGGAATGGAGAGGAGGAAGAGAGTGGAGGAAGAGAGAGGAGGAAGAGAGAGGAAGAGGAGAGAAGGGGAAGAGAGAGGAGGAAGACAGAGGAGGAAGAGAGAGGAGGAAGAGCGAGGAAGAGAGAGTTTGAGAGGAGGAAGAGAGAGGAGGAAGAGAGAGGAGGAGGAGAGAGGAGGAGAGAGAGAGGAGGAAGAGAGAGGAGGAAGAGAGAGGAAGAGGAGAGAGGAGGAGAGAGGAGGAAGAGAGAGGAGGAAGAGAGAGGAAGAGGAGAGAAGAGGAGGAGAGAGGAGGAAGAGAGAGGAGGAAGAGAGAGGAGGAAGAGCGAGGAAGAGGAGAGATAGGAAGTGAGAGGAGGAAGAGAGAGGAGGAAGAGAGAGGAGGAAGAAAGAGGAAGAGGAAGAGGAGAGAGGAGGAGGAGACAGGAGGAAGAGAAAGGATGAAGAGAGAGGAGGAAGAGAGAGGAAGAGGAGAGAGGAGGAGAGAGAGGAGGAAGAGAGAGGAGGAAGAGAGAGCAGGAAGAGAGAGGAGGAGGAGAGAGGAGGAAGAGAGAGGAGGAGGAGAGAGCAGGAAGAGAGAGGAGGAAGAGAGAGGAGGAAGAGAGAGGAAGAGGAGAGAGGAGGAGGACTGAGGAAGAAGAGAGAGGAGGAGGAGAGTGGAGGAAGGTAGAGGAGGAAGAGAGAGGAAGAGGAGAGAAGAGGAGGAGAGAGGAGGAAGACAGAGGAGGAAAAGAGAGGAGGAGGAGAGAGGAGGAAGAGAGAGGAAGAGGAGAGAGGAGGCAGAGAGAGGAAGAAGAGAGAGAGAGAGGAGAGAGGAGGAATAGTGAGGAGGAATATATAGGAAGAGGAGAGAGGAGGAAGTAAGAGGAGGAATGGAGAGGAGGAAGAGAGTGGAGGAAGAGAGAGGAGGAAGACAGAGGTAGAGGAGAGAAGAGGAGGAGAGAGGAGGAAGACAGAGGAGGAAGAGAGAGGAGGAAGAGCGAGGAAGAGGAGAGAGTAGAAAGTGAGAGGAGGAAGAGAGAGGAGGAAGAGAGAGGAGGAGGAGAGAGGAGGAAGAGAGAGGAGGAAGAGAGAGGAGGAAGAGAGAGGAAGAGGAGAGAGTAGGAGAGAGGAGGAAGAGAGAGGAGGAAGAGAATGGAGGAAGAGAGAGGAGGAAGAGAGAGGAAGAGGAGGAGAGAGGAGGAGAGAGGAGGAAGACTGAGGAGGAAGAGAGAGGAGGAAGTGCGAGGAAGAGGAGAGTGTAGGAAGTGAGAGGAGGAAGGGAGAGGAGGAAGAGAGAGGAGGAGGAGAGAGGAGGAAGAGAGAGGAGGAAGAGAGAGGAGGAAGAGAGAGGAAGAGGAGAGAGGAGGAGAGAGGAGGAAGAGAGAGGAGGAAGAGAAAGGAGGAAGAAAGAGGAAGAGGAGAGAGGAGGAGGAGAGAGGAGGAAGAGAGAGGAGGAAGAGAGAGGAAGAAGAGAGAGGAGGAGGAGAGAGGAGGAAGAGAGAGGAGGAAGAGAGAGGAAGAGGAGAGAGGAGCAGGACTGAGGAAGAAGAGAGAGGAGGAGGAGAGAGAGGAGGAAGAGAGAGGAGGAAGAGAAAGGAGGAGGAGGATGAAGAGAGAGGAAGAGGAGAGAGGAGGAGAGAGGAGGAAGAGAGACGAGGAAGAGAGAGGAGGAAGAGAGAGGAAGAGGAGAGTGGAGGATGAGAGAGGAAGAGGACAGTGGAGGAGGACTGAGGAAGAAGAAAGATGAGGAACAGAGAGGAGGAAGAGAGAGGAGGTAGAGAGAGGAAGAGGAGAGAGGAGGAGGAGACAGGAGGAAGAGAGAGGATGAAGAGAGAGGAGGAAGAGAGAGGAAGAGGAGAGAGGAGGAGGAGAGAGGAGGAAGAGAGAGGAGGAAGAGAGAGGAGGAAGAGAGAGTAGGAAGAGAGAGGAGGAAGAGAGAGGAGGAAGAGAGAGGAAGAGGAGAGAGGAGGAGGACTGAGGAAGAAGAGAGAGGAGGAGGAGAGAGTAGGAAGAGAGAGGAGGAAGACTGAGGAGGAAGAAAGAGGAGGAAGTGCGAGGAAGAGGAGAGAGTAGGAAATGAGAGGAGGAAGAGAGAGGAAAAAGAGAGAGGAGGAGGAGAGAGGAGGAAGAGAGAGGAGGAAGAGAGAGGAGGAAGAGAGAGGAAGAGGAGAGAGGAGGAGAGATGAGGAAGAGAGAGGAGGAAGAGAGAGGAGGAAGAAAGAGGAAGAGGAGAGAGGAGGAGGAGACAGGAGGAAGAGAGAGGATGAAGAGAGAGGAGGAAGAGAGAGGAAGAGGAGAGAGGAGGAGGAGAGAGGAGGAAGAGAGAGGAGGAAGAGAGAGGAGGAAGAGAGAGTAGGAAGAGAGAGGAGGAAGAGAGAGGAGGAAGAGAGAGGAAGAGGAGAGAGGAGGAGGACTGAGGAAGAAGAGAGAGGAGGAGGAGAGAGTAGGAGAGAGGAGGAAGAGAGAGGAGGAAGAGAATGGAGGAAGAGAGAGGAGGAAGAGAGAGGAAGAGGAGAGAAGAGGAGGAGAGAGGAGGAAGACTGAGGAGGAAGAGAGAGGAGGAAGTGCGAGGAAGAGGAGAGAGTAGGAAGTGAGAGGAGGAAGAGAGAGGAAGAAGAGAGAGGAGGAGGAGAGAGGAGGAAGAGAGAGGAGGAAGAGAGAGGAGGAAGAGAGAGGAAGAGGAGAGAGGAGGAGAGATGAGGAAGAGAGAGGAGGAAGAGAGAGGAGGAAGAAAGAGGAACAGGAGAGAGGAGGAGGAGACAGGAGGAAGAGAGAGGATGAAGAGAGAGGAGGAAGAGAGAGGAAGAGGAGAGAGGAGGAGGAGAGAGGAGGAAGAGAGAGGAGGAAGAGAGAGGAGGAAGAGAGAGTAGGAAGAGAGAGGAGGAAGAGAGAGGAGGAAGAGAGAGGAAGAGGAGAGAGGAGGAGGACTGAGGAAGAAGAGAGAGGAGGAGGAGAGAGGAGGAAGAGAGAGGAGGAAGAGAGAGGAAGAAGAGAGAGGAGGAGGAGAGAGGAGGAAGAGAAAGGAGGAAGAGAGAGGAAGAGGAGAGAGGAGGAGCACTGAGGAAGAAGAGAGAGGAGGAGGAGAGAGGAACAAGAGAGAGGAGGAAGAGAAAGGAGGAGGAAGGAGGATGAAGAGAGAGGAAGAGGATAGAGGAGGAGAGAGGAGGAAGAGAGACGAGGAAGAGAGAGGAGGAAGAGAGAGGAAGAGGAGAGTGGAGGATGAGAGAGGAAGAGGACAGAGGAGGAGGACTGAGGAAGAAGAAAGAGGAGGAACAGAGAGGAGGAAGAGAGAGGAGGTAGAGAGAGGAAGAGGAGAGAAGAGGAGGAGAGAGGAGGAAGAGAGGGGAGGAAAAGAGAGGAGGAAGAGAGAGGAGGAGGAGAGAGGAGAAAAGAGAGAGGAAGAGCAGTGAGGAGGAGAGAGGAGGAAGAGCGAGGAGGAAGAGAGAGGAGGAGGAGAGAGGAGGAAGAGAGAGGAGGAAGAGAGAGGAGGAAGAGAGAGGAAGAGGAGAGAGGAGGAGAGAGGAGGAAGAGAGAGGAGGAAGAGAATGGAGGAAGAGAGAGGAGGAAGAGAGAGGAGGAAGAGAGAGGAGGAGGAGAGAGGAGGAAGAGAGAGGAGGAAGAGAGAGGAGGAAGAGAGAGGAAGAGGAGAGAGGAGGAGAGAGGAGGAAGAGAGAGGAGGAAGAGAATGGAGGAAGAGAGAGGAGGAAGAGAGAGGAAGAGGAGAGAAGAGGAGGAGAGAGGAGGAAGACAGAGGAGGAAGAGAGAGGAGGAAGAACGAGGAAGAGGAGAGAGTAGGAAGAGAGAGGAGGAAGAGGGAGGAGGAAGAGAGAGGAGGAGGAGAGAGGAGGAAGAGAGAGTAGGAAGAGAGAGTAGGAAGAGAGAGGAAGAGGAGAGAGGAGGAGGACTGAGAAGAAGAGAGAGGAGGAGGAGAGAGGAGAAGACAGAGGAGGAAGAGAGAGGAGGAAGAGAGAGGAGGAGGAGAGAGGAGGAAGAGAGAGGAGGAAGAGAGAGGAGGAAGAGAGAGGAAGAGGAGAGAGGAGGAGAGAGGAGGAAGAGAGAGGAGGAAGAGAATGGAGGAAGAGAGAGGAGGAAGAGAGAGGAAGAGGAGAGAAGAGGAGGAGAGAGGAGGAAGACAGAGGAGGAAGAGAGAGGAGGAAGAGCGAGGAAGAGGAAGAGAGGAGGAAGTGAGAGGAGGAAGAGAGAGGAGGAAGAGAGAGGAGGAGGAGAGACGAGGAAGAGAGAGGAGGAAGAGAGAGGAAGAGGAGAGAGGAGGAGGACGAGGAAGAAGAGAGAGGAGGAGGGGAGAGGAGGAAGAGAGAGGAGAAGAGAGAGGGAACGAGGAGAGAAGAGGAGGAGAGAGAGAGGAAGACAGAGGAGGAAGAGAGAGGAGGAGGAGAGAGGAGGCAGAGAGAGGAAGAAGAGAGAGGAAGAGGAGAGAGGAGAGAATAGTGAGGAGGAATATAGGAAGAGGAGAGAGGAGGAAGTAAGAGGAGGATGGAGAGGAGGAAGAGAGTGGAGAAGAGAGAGGAGGAAGAGAGAGGAAGAGGAGAGAAGAGGAGACGAGAGAGGAGGAAGACAGAGGAGGAAGAGAGAGGAGAAGAGCGAGGAATAGGAGAGAGTAGGAATGAGAGGAGGAAGAGAGAGGAGGAAGAGAGAGGAGGAGAGAGAGGAGGAAGAGAGAGGAGGAAGAGAGAGGAGGAAGAGAGAGGAAGAGGAGAGAGGAGGAAGAGAGGAGGAAGAGAGAGGAGGAAGAGAGAGGAAGAGGAGAGAAGAAGGAGGAGAGAGGAGGAAGACAGAGGAGGAAGAGAGAGGAGGAAGAGCGAGGAGAGGAGAGATAGGAAGTGAGAGGAGGAAGAGAGAGGAGGAAGAGAGAGGAGGAGGAAGAGAGGAGGAAGAGAGAGGAATAGGAGAGAGGAGGAGAGAGGAGGAAGAGAGAGGAGGAAGAGAGAGAAGGAAGAAAGAGGAGAGGAAGAGGAGAGAGGAGGAGGAGACAGGAGGAAGAGAGAGGATGAAGAGAGAGGAGGAAGAGAGAGGAAGAGGAGAGAGGAGGAGGAGAGAGAGAAGAGGAGAGGAGGAAGAGAGAGCAGGAAGAGAGAGGAGGAGGAGAGAGGAGGAAGAGAGAGGAGGAGGAGAGAGCAGGAAGAGAGAGGAGGAAGAAGGAGAGAGGAGAAGAGAGAGGAAGAGGAGAGAGGAGGAGGACTGAGAGAAGAAGAGAGAGGAGGAGGAGAGTGGAGAAGGTAGAGGAGGAAGAGAGAGGAAGAGGAGAGAAGTGGAGGAGAGAGGAGGAAGACAGAGGAGAAGAGAGAGGAGGAGGAGAGAGGAGGAAGAGAGAGAAGAGGAGAGAGGAGGCAGAGAGAGGAAGAAGAGAGAGAGAGAGGAGAGAGGAGAATAGAGAGGAGGAATATATAGAGGGAGGAGAGAGGAAGTAAGAGGAGGAATGGAGAGGAGGAAGAGAGTGGAGGAAGAGAGAGGAGGAAGACAGAGGTAGAGGAGAGAAGAGGAGGAGAGAGGAGGAAGACAGAGGAGGAAGAGAGAGGAGGAAGAGCGAGGAAGAGGAGAGAGTAAAAAGTGAGAGGAGGAAGAGAGAGGAGGAAGAGAGAGGAGGAGGAGAGAGGAGGAAGAGAGAGGAGGAAGAGAGAGGAGGAAGAGAGAGGAAGAGGAGAGAGTAGGAGAGAGGAGGAAGAGAGAGGAGGAAGAGAATGGAGGAAGAGAGAGAGGAGAGAGAGGAAGAGAGAGAAGAGGAGGAGAGAGGAGAAGACTGAGGAGGAAGAGAGAGGAGGAAGTGCGAGGAAGAGGAGAGTGTAGGAAGTGAGAGGAGGAAGGAGAGGAGGAAGAGAGAGAGGAGGAGACGAGAGGAAGGAAGAGAGAGGAGGAAGAGAGAGGAGGAAGAGAGAGGAAGAGGAGAGAGGAGGAGAGAGGAGGAAGAGAGAGGAGGAAGAGAGAAGGAGGAAGAAGAGGAAGAGGACGAGAGGAGGAGAGAGAGAGGAAGAGAGAGGAGGAAGAGAGAGGAAGAAGAGAGAAGGAGGAAGAGAGGAGGAAGAGAGAGGAGGAAGAGAGAGGAAGAGGAGAGAGAGCAGGACTGAGGAAGAGAGAGAGAGGAGGAGGACGAGAGGAGAAGAGAGAGGAGGAAGAGAAAGGAGGAGGAAGGAGGATGAGAGAGAGGAAGAGGAGAGAGGAGGAGAGAGAGGAAGAGAGACGAGGAAGAGAGAGGAGGAAGAGAGAGGAAGAGGAGAGTGGAGATGAGAGAGGAAGAGGACAGTGGAGGAGGACTGAGGAAGAAGAAAGATGAGGACAGAGAGGAGGAGAGAGAGAGGTAGAGAGAGGAAGAGGAGAGAAGAGGAGGAGAGAGGAGGAAGAGAGGGGAGGAAGAGAATGGAGGAAGAGAGAGGAGGAAGAGAGGAAGAGGAGAGAGAGGAGGAGAGAGGAGGAAGACTGAGGAGGAAGAGAGAGAGGAAGTGCGAGGAAGAGGAGAGAGTAGGAAGTGAGAGGAGGAAGAAGAGAGGAAAAGAGAGAGGACGGAGGAGAGAGGAGGAAGAGAGAGGAGGAAGAGAGAGGAGGAAGAGAGAGGAAGAGGAGAGAGAGGAGAGATGAGGAAGAGAGAGGAGAAGAGAGAGGAGAAGAAAGAGAAGAGGAAGAGAGAGGAGGAAGACAGGAGGAAGAGAGAGGATGAAGAGAGAGGAGGAAGAGAGAGGAAGGAGAGAGGAGGAGGAGAGAGGAGAAGAGAGAGAGGAAGAGAGAGGAGGAAGAGAGAGTAGGAAGAGAGAGAGGAAGAGAGAGGAGGAAGAGAGAGGAAGAGGAGAGAGGAGAGACTGAGGAAGAAGAGAGAGGAGGAGGAGAGAGTAGGAGAGAGGAGAAGAGAGAGGAGGAAGAGAATGAGGAAGAGACGAGGAGGAAGAAGAGAGGAAGAGGAGAGAAGAGGAGGAGAGAGGAGGAAGACTGAGGAGGAAGAGAGAGGAGGAAGTGCGAGAAGAGGAGAGAGTAGGAAGAGAGAGGAGAAGAGAGAGGAAGAAGAGAGAGAAGAGGAGAGGAGGAGGAAGAGAGAGGAGAAGAGAGAGGAGGAAGAGAGAGGAAGAGGAGAGAGGAGGAGAGATGAGGAAGAGAGAGGAGGAAGAGAGAGGAGAAGAAAGAGGAACAGGAGAGAGGAGGAGGAGACAGGAGGAAGAGAGAGGATGAAGAGAGAGGAGGAAGAGAGAGGAAGAGGAGAGAGGAGGAGGAGAGAGGAGGAAGAGAGAGGAGGAAGAGAGAGGAGGAAGAGAGAGTAGGAAGAGAGAGGAGGAAGAGAGAGGAGGAAGAGAGAGAGGAAGACGGAGAGAGGAGGAGGACTGAGGAAGAAGAGAGAGGAGAGGAGAGAGGAGGAAGAGAGAGGAGGAAGAGAGAGGAAGAAGAGAAGAGGAGAGGAGAGAGGAGGAAGAGAAAGGAGGAAGAGAGAGGAAGAGGAGAGAGGAGGAGCACTGAGGAAGAAGAGAGAGGAGGAGGAGAGAGGAACAAGAGAGAGGAGGAAGAGAAAGGAGGAGGAAGGAGGATGAAGAGAGAGGAAGAGGATAGAGGAGGAGAGAGGAGGAAGAGAGACGAGGAAGAGAGAGGAGGAAGAGAGAGGAAGAGGAGAGTGGAGGATGAGAGAGGAAGAGGACAGAGGAGGAGGACTGAGGAAGAAGAAGAGGAGGAACAGAGAGGAGAAGAGAGAGGAGGTAGAGAGAGGAAGAGGAGAGAAGAGGAGAGAGAGAGAGGAAGAGAGGGGAGGAAAAGAGAGGAGGAAGAGAGAGGAGGAGGAGAGAGGAGAAAGAGAGAGGAAGAGCAGTGAGGAGGAGAGAGGAGGAAGAGCGAGGAGGAAGAGAGAGGAGGAAGAGAGAGAAGAGGAGAGAAGAGGAGGAGAGAGGTGGAAGAGAGAGGAGGAAAAGAGATGAGGAAGAGAGAGGAGGAAGATAGAGGAAGAGGAGAGAGCAGGAGGAGAGAGGAGGAGGAGACAGGAGGAAGAAAGAGGATGAGAGAGAGGAGGAAGAGAGAGGAGGAAGAGAGAGGAAGAGGAGAGAGGAGGAAGAGAGAGGAGGAAGTGAGAGGAGGAGGAAGAGAGGAGGAAGAGAGAGGAAGAGGAGAGAGAAAAGAGAGGAGGAAGAGAGAGAGAAGAGAAGAGGAGGAAGCAGAGAGAGGAGAAGAGATTGGTGGAAGAGAGAGGAGGAAGACAGAGGAGGAAGAGAGAGGAGAAGAAAAGAGGAGGAATAGAGAGGAAGAGGAGAGAGGAGGATTGGAGGAAGAGAGGGGAGTAAGGTAGAGGAGAGGAGAGAGGAGGAAGCGAGAGGAAGAGGAGAGAGGAGAGAGGAGGAAGAGAGAGGAGAAGAGAGAGGAGGAAGAAAGAGGAAGAGGAGAGAGGAGGAGGAGACAGGAGGAAGAGAGAGGATGAAGAGAAAGGAGGAAGAGAGAGGAAGAGGAGAGAGAGGAGGAGGAGAGAGGAGAAGAGAGAGGAGGAAGAGAGAGGAGGAAGAGAGGAGGAGGACGAGATAGGAGGAGGAGAGAGTAGCGTGAGAGAGGAAGAGGAGAAAGGAGAGAGGAGGAAGAGAGAGGAGGAAGATAGATGAGGAAGAGAGAGGAAGAGGAGAGACGAGGAGGAGGAGGAGGAAGAGAGAGGAGGAAGAGAGAGGAGGAATTGTGAGGAGGAAGAGAGAGGAGGAAGAGAGAGGAGGAAGAAAGAGGGAGGAAGAGAGAGGAAGAGGAGAGTGGAGGAAAAGATTGGTGGAAGAGAGAAGAGGAAGAGAGAGGAGGAAGAGAGAGGAGGAAGAGAGAGGAGGAAGAGAGGAGAAAGATGAGAGAGGAGGAGAAGAGAGGAGGAAGAGAGAGGAGGAAAAGAGAGGAGGAAGAGAGAGGAGTAAGATAGAGGAGAAGGAGAGAGGAGGCAGCGTGATGAAGAGGAGAGAGGAGGAGGAGAGAGGCAGAGAAGGGTGAAGAGAGAAGAGAAGAGAGGAAGAGAGAGAGGAGGAGAGACAGGAGGAAGAGAGAGGAAGAGGAAAGAGGAGGAGGGAGGTGGAAGAGAGAGGAGGAAGAGAGAGGAGGAAGAGAGAGGAAGAGGAGGTTGGAGGAAGAGATTAGATGAAGAGAGAGGAGGAAAAGAGAGGAGGAAGAGAGAGGAAGAGGAGAGAGGAGGAGAGAGAGGAGGAAGAGAGAGGAGGAAGAGAGAGGAGGAAGGAGAGAGGAGGAAGGAGAGCAAGAGGAGAGAGGAGGAGAGAGAAGGAAGAGAGAGGAGGAAGAGAGAGCATGAAGAGAGAGGAAGAGGAGAGTGGAGGAAGAGATTGGAGGAAAGAGAGAGGTGGAATGATAAGAGGAGGGAAGAGGAGATGCGAAGGATGAGACGAGGAGGAAGAGAGAGGAGTAGAGTGAGGAGGAAGAGAGAGGTGGTATTTTGAGGAGAGAAGAGAGAGAGGAGAGAGAGGAAGAGAGTGAGGAAGAGAGAGAGGATGGAAGAGAAGTGGAGGAAGAGAGAGTAGAGGAGAGGAGAGAGGAGGAGAGAGGAGGAGGAAGAAGAGGAGGAAGAGAGAGGAGGAAGAGCGAGGAAGAGGAGAGAG